>CM070042.1:10352991-10367064 GCA_036250615.1 Ptychadena robeensis | reverse complement strand
TGGTAAGGACAAAGGATCGGGTTCCCTCTTGGGACTTTGAATGGAGCAGTATCGCGTATATCTGTCTGAAACTGGTTAGTTATATAATCCAGAATTTTTTGATAGTATTATACGACAAATTTTAATGGTCACTAAAATCCAGTCACAACATATGGTTTCGATGTACTTAAAAAATCACAACGTCAAAGTGCCAACCACACTATAACATACATCAAGTGTGGTGGTAAATACGGTTTACATATATACAAATACAAAAGCGTTTTGAATCTTGCAACCGTAGAGTCGGGTGCCTGCGGCTACATGTTTCGCCTATAGCGGCTTCTTCAGGCCATTAGCACCAGTGGGGTGTATGTAGGTGGATCTGTATGAGGTAAAGAGATGTGTGGATGAATATGTTGCTATTAGGGGAGAAGAGGAAAGGGAGAGTTTGTAATTTTTTGAAGCTATGGTGACGTACCTGTCCTGACGATTGGATAGTTTTGTACCGAATGCCAGTCTGATTGTGACGTATTATAAAATAAACAATCGAGTACCTGGGCGCATTGGATGGAGAACGGTGTCCTTACGGGTAGAGGATGGCGTGATCCATGGTATCCCAGGGTGTCACTGAAGGGGACCCCTGGGGAAATAGTGTATAATGAGATATGGAAATTGGAGTGCGTATAGTAATCAAACTATGTGTTCGTTTTTATCTGTGATGGCTAATGATATTATATTGTGTCTTCAGATTAGTATCTAGCAATGATACATTGAATTAAATCTGTGAGGTATGGCAAGTGGATAAACATAGGTAATTTATGCTATTCCGTAAACTCGTGTTAGATTAGTGTTCCCTGATAGCTGAAAATGGCAGTTCATTAATGATGATTAATGGTTTCACTGGTAAAAATAAATAATTGAAATGTGTATAAATTTGTTCTTTGTTAAGTTGCCTAATAATTATGCACAGTAATAGTCACCTGCACACACAGATACCCCTAAAATAGCTAAAACTAAAAACAAACTAAAAACTACTTCCAAAAATATTCAGCTTTGATATTAATGAGTATTTTGGGTTCATTGAGAACATGGTTGTTGTTCAATAATAAAAGTATTCCTCAAAAATACCACTTGCCTAATAATTCTGCACTCCCTGTATTTGTATATCTTGGCAATGGAACATCTGGCTACTGCCATTAGAGGCAAACCCGCCATTCAAGGTGTTATTACTGGCCCTCTTCACAACAAGATAGGCCTATATGCGGACGATCTCCTTTTATACATAACTAACCCCACAATAGCATTCCCGTCTTTGATCCAAAAATTTGCGATATTTGGCTACCTGAGTAATTTGAATAAGATAAACTACAGTAAGTCTGAAGCACTAAATATAACGTTACCAACACCTGTAGTGCAAAACCTTTCCGCTTCATTTGATTTCAGATGGCAGAAGGTGGCATTGAAATATCTAGGTGTCTGGATTCCTAGAGACCTGTCTCAGTTGTATACCTCTACTCTACTGACATCTACTAAATCACACATAGAGTCCCTACAGAAATCTATACACTCTTGGTTTGGGAGGGTGTCCATATGTAAAATGGATATCCTACCACGCTTTCTATATCTCTTCCAGACTACACCAACTGTCCTCCCTAAGGCTTTTTTTGTCTCCGTTAGATCCCTTATCACAAAGTTTATATGGAATGGGAAGCCGGCCAGACTAAAGTATTCCATATTGACGCAACCCAAAGAAAGGGGAGGGCTTGCTCTGCCAGACATGGAACGCTATCACTATGCTGCACTGCTCGCTCAGGGCCTAGACCGTATTTACACATCCACACAAAAACTGTGGGTTCAAATAGAAATCAATAGTACCCCGATATTGCCCTCATCCCTATTATGGATAGCCCCCACTGAACGCCCACCTGTGACAGATCTGCCATTTACCTTGCTCCCCCTCCTTCGTATTTGGGATAAATACCTAATTAAAACTACATTTTCTTCATACGTGGGGCCTTTAACCCCATTTATGTCTAACAGTAATTTTCCCCCTGGGTGCCAGACTACGACTTTTCTTTGTTGGACCGTATCACAACTATTGCCTATTATGGAGGCAATGTTAGAAGATAATATTAAATCACTTAATGATCTAAACCCCATTATTTCCCCTCAGGCTCAAACTGCTTAAACTGCCCTCTTTCCGACTTACCCCGACTAAATTTTAGACTTTATGTTTATTGCCACAAATACCATCACATGCCGTGTCAGTAATTTACAAGCTGCTTACTGCCCATTTCTGCCCGCCCAAACCACAATACCTGAAGGCATGGGAACGTGACCTTCATAAATCTTTTTCTGATGCCGAAGTTGCAACTATGTACCTTAATACACACTCATTCGGAACTGCATCAGCAGCTCAGGAAAAGAATTATAAAATATTAACCAGGTGGTACAGGTGTCCTCAGAACTTGCAGAGAATGTTCCCACTGTCCTCGCCACAGTGTTGGCGATGTCAGAATGATACGGGCTCCCTGCTCCACATGTGGTGGGGTTGCCCTCGCCTTATTGATTTCTGGGAGGCGCTTTTTGCTTTTTTTCAGCCATACTCTGGATTGTTCATACACAGAACTCCCGAAATAGCTTTGCTATCCCTACTTCCTCGTCAACTGCCCAGACATAATCTTTTTAAGTTTTTTCTTATAGCAGCTAGGGCAGTACTCCCACGATATTGGAAATCCACGACCCCCCCACCCACAACGGATTGGCTAGCAGAGTTGGCCCAACTGGCACGTATGGAATTTCTCACAGCAAAACTTAAAGATACCGAAAGTGCTTACGCTCTCATGTGGGACCCTTGGCACACATTATGAATACGCAGGCATTCAGGGACCTCTTAAAAAATCTCAGCTCATAAATTGAAACTTAGCTAAAATAAGCATCTTCAACTCTACTTCCTCTGCTCATGGGCCCACCAGGGGGCCCTATCGCCACTTCACACCTATCCCTTACTTAATCCACTTTTCCCCCTTTTCTGTTCGATAGCCCCACGATACAGGACGCGGAGTATCTATAGGCTTCCCTTTTGGTAAGCATAGATATTTAAGAGTACTAAACCCGTGTTAATTAGACTTTGATTTTCTGCTAACTTACTTCTTTGAAATCTGAGGTATCACTACTGTACCTGCATGTATTCTACTGTTGTTAAAACTTTGTTTTCTTTTCTCTTTAACAAAAAGTTTTAAAACGTAAAAAAAAAAATATATATATAATTATGATCAAATCTAATATTGATTGTAGGAAAATTTAAATGTGTATGGGGGCCTTAAGTCTTCAAGAACACATTGAAGAGCACCAGCTGTGCACAACAAACAGGCTGCTGGAAGGAGAATGCTAAACACTGTAATGGGTGTACTTAACACTAAAATCTTTTCTGAAAAAGCAAGTTGTAAATCCGAGCAAAGATAATTAGTAGACAATAATAGCTCAATAGTTAACCTTTAACTAGTATTGCCATTGTCCTCAAAATTCTTTCCTCTGCTCTTCATTACAGGCGTGTGTTATTTATGAAGGGTTGTGCCCTACAATAGCCAAACGTCACATGTACTGTGTAAAGTAAAAGTTTGTCAAATGAGCCACCGGAGACTATAATTAGCCAGTGATGCTTGGAATGAAGATTTACACCCGGCCTACAAGTACAATGGTAAAGGCTAAAATGTATTCCCTGAAGGAACATTTAAGATCCAGTCTCCAAAGCAGCTAACTGACAAAGATGAACATAAAGACAGTCCGGATAAACCAAACACGGACCAGATGTTCTCTTCTAGCTTGTATCAAAGACAGACAAAGGGAAGCTAATTGAATCCAACGTTTTGGGGACAAAAACAATAATGAATGATACATTTTCCTTTATTAGGTGTCCTAAACTCTTAATTCCATTTCTTTTTATGTTTCCAAATACAAAACACTTTTTCCTAAACTTCATTACTTGGAAATTGACCACAAAATGGGGCATGGACGTAGGCCAGAAAGAAAATCCAATGGTGGTCTTTTTGACATTGTGTTATTGCTTTGTTTAGCTTTTTAAAATGAACGGCATGGGCGAGCACCAATATCGGACTGACTTTCTTCCAATGCAACACAAACCGGCAAACCAAAATAATTTTATGGGAGAACCCTACCTTGATTACATTTCCAACCTTGTACATACCCCTAACCAGTTCCTTCACTGTATGGCTTTTAGACTTTTCTAGAGATTAATCAACTCTCTCCCTCATACCATCAGACTTGCTTCCACTACTGCATTTAAAAAAGCCCTGAAAACCCACCAGTTCAGTCAGGCCCACCCATCTCTTTATTCCTAACCCCATTACCCAATTCCATTTCCCCTAGGACATGATCTAGATGGGTTGAATAAAGGTAAAGAGAAGTAAAGTTAGTCATGCCCCCTTGAATTGATAATACAATGTATTTACCAGGAGGCGGTCATACACACTGCAGTAGAGGAAAGATCTACCCAAGGGAGGATGTTTCCTCTGGCTCTCTGCTTTCTGTATGCGAGCTGGGCAACTTGAGCTGGCAAAGGGAAAATACACATCTGATACAGATTTTAGCATTGCAATTGATTCACAAATCAGCTAGTCAAAATTATATGACCATCTCAAATCAGTTTCAACCATGTAGGGCTTATAGACATAAATAGGGTGGGAGCAGTGGACAGATTGTGCCACCAGGCAAGTGCAGGCCAAGGCGCAGAGTCTAAAAAGTTTCCCAGTAGTCACCAAAGCACCCCACAAGAAGTGATACAACGTTAACAGCAAACAGAGTAAATCAACGCTCTTTTAGCAGTAACTCTAATGTTTAGGTATATAAGGCTGTTCATGGGTAAGGCTAGGGCTTCACTCTCCGTTCAACGCAGGTATTTTAATGGAGTGCACAACCCATCCATTGGCGGCAATGGGGCTTTGACAGGGCTGTCTCCATGGAGGGTTGCGCTGACAACAGTGAATGCCAGCGCATAGTGGAGCTCTAGCATAACAGAGATACGTGGTGGTTCCCCAATTTACACAATCAACCCCACATTCCTCCGGTTTTCACAGCTATGATAAAATTAATTCCTCCTCACACGTGGCACGGGAGGTCCCATACACAACTGTGGCGTCACCAGTGACGTGATTACATGGAGGTCAATGGCGCTGCCTAACCCCTGCCCCTTCGGTGTCACTGGTGATGCAATCGGGGCAGGCACACAAGCATCGGCCAGTATGCCACTATGTTTTTAGTGAGTTAACTCTGGCTGAGTTTTCTCAGCTGAGAAACTTACCTTGAGTTAACTCTGGGAGAACGCCCAAGAGGTTAACCCACCTACAAGTCCAAGGCCACTATGGGCAATCAAAGACCTTTTTATGGTATGAATCACTTTCACGTGCAACCTTTCCAAAGGAAATAGTTAGGGATTAGCCATTCTGGCATTCAGTGACATCTGCCATGCAGATTTTGTGCAGAAATGTATAAGTGGATTGGCTTTTTTGTAATTGAGCTTATTTTTTTTATTAAGCATCTTATTCTTCTTCTTCATGATTTTGACATGTGTTTAGCACCCCTTCCCAACAAAGACACTTCCGTGCATGTCGGCATACAACATGCAGAGCTGGAAATTCAAATGACAAGCTTTCCCGAATAAGCAGGCCAAAGCATTCCAGGGGTTCTCAAGAATGGATTCTTATTGGAAATTTAAAAGGACACTCCCATGGAACCAAAACAGGAAACGATTTTAATTGAAAATATGTCTTCATTGAAGTAGAAAAATCTTAAATTTATAACATTTTAATGAAACAGACCATTCCTGAATTACGGTTCTTCATTTGGGGAGATGCACAAACTATACATTGTTCCCTGGCGGATAGCATTCATGGATAAACACACAGAGGGCCCTCTCAGAAAAGAGACCTAACATTTAAGCAGGGTACAGACGGCTCGGACATATCCGAGCCATCCGATGTACCCTGCAGCAGCGTGATGACGTCATCACGCTGCTGTCAGATATCGGAGAAGCCGGGGAGAGCAGAACTGCCCTCCCCAGCTCCTCCTCCTCAGCCGAGCTTTGCTTGGAGACCCAGGCAAAGCATCGGACATCGCCGTATTAACGGTCATGTCCGATAAGGCTGTTTTCTAGCGGGATTGATTTGTGCCGCTCGAAAACAGCGCAAGGGGCAGATTATATGGGTCAGATAGATGGCTGTGAGCGCGCACGGTGCTCAAAACGGCCATCAATTTGACTCAAATCTCCACGTCTGTACCCTGCTTAAGGGATGTTGCTGCTGAGACTGTGGACTAAACAGCAGCAATCAGTAAATAAAAGCTAGGCCTTCAGAGATATATAAAACTAAATTACAAAAAAACACTAAGATTATTCATAATGGTCACTCTGCTCCTAAAAACATAAAGGGTCTGAAAATCTCTGTTCACTATTCAGCTACCATATGGTTCACATAAAAAAGAGATTTAACTACCTTTGATGGGTAGATATGATAAGGTCTCAGGAGGTTACTAGATTAAAGCAAAGGTGGTATAACGTGCAAGTGTTATTGAGCAATCAATTTCCACCTCCTAGTCTACTCCCTTCCAATATTTCTACTGAAAAGAAATAAAAAACCTCCACTCAGTTCCTCCTTCAGACCAGAAAAAGCTATACAAACAAGTTAAAAGAAAGTTCTTAACTGTTGTAATCCTTCTGAATATTCCCCGACATCCAGACCTGAGGAATGATGCTGAAGCAATGCTAGTCATTCCAATTTATTTGTATAACAAGACCTGGTTATCTGGGTTATCCATCTCTTTGCACATCCCACCAAGAGTGTTTGCTGTGTTTGAGAAGTTCAAGATGCGAGGCTCCTACTTCCCAGTCCCTTTTAACACCTCTCTTGTTTTTACAAATACGCTGTGAAATTTACACCCAGCTGCACATTTTCTAGACATTCATTTAAAGTGTTTGTTTTATCGAGGGTTAATGAATGCCACAATCAATTGTGCTCTAGAGAGTACAATAAACAAGTTAAGGCTGTTCTGGGAATACTGATAATACAAATATTTAGTAATCTAAGGCAGATTCCAGAGAGATGACCCACTTCTGAGCAGATGAGTTATAATCAGCTATGTTGGAATGAGTTATACAACAGCCCTTGCGGCATTGCCAACTAAAGGCAAACAAAGAGGCCAGCCACAAAATGGGCATTATGGCAAGACTGGCATTGTGCAGTCATGTTTGGCTTGTGCCGACTATTCTGTTACCGCTAGGATCAAAAAAGCAATTGAAATAACTGCAAAGTTCAGCTTTAACCTCCCTAGCGCACTGCTGAGGTCCATTACATTTTTCTTTATGTTGTAGGCCTGTAACTTCCCAATATATGTCCGTACACGGGTCTAATAGACATCCTGACTATAGTAATGTTTGAAACACTCAATTATGTCATGTTTAAATAAATTTAATGAAAAAACACAAAAATCAGGAAAGCTTTGCTGCTATGTACTAAATCTCGCCCAAATAAAGTCTCTGGTGCCCCAGATGTGCCCATTTGCAGTTAACCCTCTCTAACCTGGTGTGATGGATGTGATAAAATCACACCAGGGAGGAGAGGGTTACTGCATATGGGCACATCTGGGGCACCAGTGACTTTATTTGGGCGAGATTTAGTACATAGATGTAAAGCTTTGTCCCCTGATTCTTGTGTTTTCTCATTACATTTATTGAAAAAAAAATTATTTGACATAATTGAGTGTTTCTACGGGGCGAGATTTAGTACATAGATGCACTTTGAAATCAGTTTTCTACATAGAAAACTGATTTCATGCACTGTACTTTTCAAATCTCCCGCCGCCTCCCCCATGTGACGTCATCACGTCACTCGGAGGGGGGGGGGAGGAGAGAAGGAGGCATGCTGGCAGCCTTGTCCCGTCGGGGACACCGGGACAGCGCAGAACTGTGAGTATGCGCTCCCGGAGCCCCGATGTGTACTGGAAGGCACCATCTCGCCCAGTGCTATAGTAGCAGTAGCAGCGCTGGACTAGATGCTGCCATCCTGACCGCTAGGGCGGTTAAAGTCCAGTTGGGCTGTAGTGTTAAAAGACAACGGTATCAAATTATCAGTGAGCCCGAAATGTATTTATGTTCCCGTACAACATTGTCTGTTATTATGTGCCATTTGTTGATTGTCACTTTTTTTTTTTATTGAAAGGCATGCTAACAATAAAACAAATATACATAAATACAAAGAATAAAATAAATATAGACAAATATACAGATAATACACAAACAACTAAACCGACTACACAGTGAAATACAAATAACATTAACACATCAGACCACCCAACGCAAGGTCAAGAAGCCCCCCTACACCCCCCGATGCATGAATCTCCCCTACACCCCCCGATGCATAAAGCCCTTTTTCAAAAATCAGTCATCATCCAAAATCTACAGGAGTGACAGGACAGAGAAGAAAGCCTCTCACCCAGAGACTGACATTCAACCAATGGGTGACCTGATGTTCCTCCACGCCCTCATCCAGGCTTCCTCTGGCATCCTGCTTTTTTTAAGACCCCGAATTTTCCCCACCTCGTGCAGAATAATGCACACCAACTCTTCCACAGGGAGGACTTTCTTCCTAATGCAGACCTGACACCGTGCATGCCATGTGAAGTAAAGGACCACCACACTGACTAAAAAAATTGTGTCAAAATCAAAATCAAATCCAGTCGTATATGCTCCGTACACCCACTCCGCATAACTCATGCCATGAAGGAAAGGGACACCCAGGGCCCTCCCCACCTGTCTGTACAAAGACTGTCAATGCCTTTCTGAATATAGAAAAAACATGGTTATATTGACAGTAGAATTGCATTGGAATGTCACACGGCCCGCTGTGTTGACTGTATCATCATGCATTTAAGGCAATTAACAACGTGTCTTTTGAGTGTGACACTTTACATCTAGCCATCAGCTACCCACCTTTTTCTCTGTCCTCTTTTTTTATATAAGTTTTAATAAATTTCAAGTAAAATTTCACAACATAGATAGGAGTGCATAGAATAATACACAACTCTGTCCTCTTTTAGCACCCAAGATATTTCCTCAAACTCTCTACCCAACTAAGAAGTCTGTGTATTTGGGAGACTGATATCAAAGGTGATGAACTAGGCACTTCAATGGCATTGCTTTGGAAGCAGATAACACAAGAGTTATAACGGGGTGTCTTTATTTACCAGTGGAAGCAGTGCCATCTTAGGGCTCATTCACACCCATGCTGCGTTTTTTGCCTATAATGGATGTGGTAGCACTACTGTGGATGATAACTGAATCCAATTCTGGCAAAACAAACACATTTTGAACTGCGCTGTGCTTGCGTCTCCCAAACAAGAGTACTGGAGGGCGTTTTCGAAACCACGCAAATTACAAGCGAAGGGCTAGTGTGAAAAGTGCACAGGTTTACATAGAAAACTGTTCCGCACCCCAGCTGCAGCGTGGCAAGTGTGAACTAGCCCTAAAGAGACACAGACAGATGCCCAGCCTTGCCCATAAGAGTTTAGGACCGCTAAGGACTAAGAATGTATCTAAATAAATGTCACAGATGTGTCTTTTATTTGACATTTGATTTCCCATGTGTCATAGTATTATGCTTTGCTTATTCCCAATTTAATGTTAAGCAATTGTACTGCATTCTAGTAAACAATTCTAGTAAACAAAGAGTAGACTAAGACATGATTCATATAGCTTAGTTGGGGTGCCTTGTTGACAGACATACACTGTAGTCCAGTACTAATAACTGCTGCCAACAATTCAACCTTCATCCATTTTAGTGTACTACATTACTGAAATGGATGGACACAAAGTACACAATATATATACCACACTGTTTGTATACGCTGGATCAGTACACTAAACTAAACTAAATACTTCTTAGCCAACATAGCCAAGCTGCACTGCCTTTCATATGAAGGCTCTAAATATTCTAATTTGAATACCTGCTTTAAAGTGGACCTACCACCAGAAATCTATGTTTGCATGAATGGCACTAGAAGTGACAATAATAGGGAGTAATGCAGTGAAAAAAAACAAAAACGTACCTGTAATGAGCAATTTAAGAAGATAATCCGGCAGCTCGTCTCACTTCCTGGTTCATTGTAGGCAGAAATAGGCAGCACATCACAGGAAGCAGTGATCTGCTTTGAAACTTCCCATAGAAGATTACTGAACGCCCCCCAGTGGCCACCCGCGACATTGCACCCCCAGTTTCATGTGTTGCCTTCAGCGAACCAGGAAGTGAGGGGAGCTGTGTGGTAATCTTGTTAAATTGCTAATTACAGGAACGTTTTTGAGTTTTTTTACTGCATTCCTCCCTATTATTGGCACTTCTAGTGCCATTCATAAAAACATAGATTTCTGGTGGTAGGTCCACTTTAAGAGCTACACCATGAAACTGTATATAAACAGAACTGGTATACCTTTCCACCGTCAAACATGCAAAGATTTAGTCTGGATCTTCTCTCTTTACTAATATGGCACTGGCAGTCAGCAACAGAAAGTATTGATGACCAAAGACTACACTTAGAAGGCCTGATAGGTCACTATACATTCCATGCCTATGGTTCAACTGGCCTCTGGTGCTCCTGTAACCAGCAGCAAACTTACCTTGGACTTGGAAAAACAGGGGTAAAAGACCATCCGTCCTATAGGTAGAAGGTAAGATATTAATTAATAATTATTAATGATGACATGTGTTTTTCCACCACAGGCTTCATGCTGGCATAGTTAATGGATTGTTGCAGCTTTAAAAAGTGAGATGAAATCACTTCAATGAAAGGAAATCAATGTCATCTGTGCTATGCCTCCAAAAAATATCTGCATAACTCCATTTCTCCTTTTAATACCTTTGGAATGCATAAGTATCTCACACTAGTGAATGACAGAATGAACAAGGGGTCAAATATGGTCATACAACCTGGAGGTTACATGTCAGTACAGAGAAAGGAATGTGCTGACCTCCAAAAGTGTCACCCATCATAATGCTTAATATAGCTTAATGTTCACTGTTACAAATTAAGAGGTGACCCCACACAGACAAGGTAGAAATATCTGAACATAATTGTTAAAGATAACCTAAACTCACATCAGCAATCAGTAAGTAAGGAACATACTCATAAGAGCAAGATGGAAAGCTTCGTTTAGGTTTATCATATTGAGAAATGGCATCCAGCGTGGAGACTGCTGGTGCTCGTGGCGTAGCAAGTTGGGAACCATACTGTATGTACACACTAGCAAACAATGCTATCACTTGGCATGGTTTAACTGGAGAAGCAGACGGGCTTCTTTTTTTGGGTGGACGTATTGGGCAGTGAGAGAGGAGAACAGAAGGCGAGATCTATATCAGTGTTCTCCCCAGAGCAGATTGGCCGGGCGGCCCGCCCGGGAGACTTTAGTCCCCGCCCGGCACACAAGTCCTCCGCGGCGAGCAGCCTGACAGGCGGCGCCTCCCATTCTTCAGGAGCGCGCCACAGCCACTGAAAGACTCCGGCCCGCGGCACACTACCGGAGCTGCGGGCCGGAGTCTTTCAGTGGCTGCGGCACGCTCCTGAAGAATGGGGAGGCGCCGCCTGTCAGAGGACTTGTGTGCTGCCGCTGGCCGGCAGCCTATCAGAGAGGCCGCCGGACCGGTGCAGGCGGCGCGATGACGTCATCGCGCCGCTCGGCTGAAAAAAAATTCTGGGGAGAACACTGTATATCTATAAAGCACAAACACCAAAATGGCACCTTTCATACTTGGACATGAGATAATGGGAATTCCACCGCCATTCCAAAGCAAGCACACGCTGTACATCTGTATACCTAAATGTAGTGTTTGGGTTCACTTAAGCATCGGACTTAGGTCATATTCATTTCTGGGACTCACTGAAATCACTAGGAATCACTTTTCAGGAAGCAGTAGAAAGTCATTACACTCACCTTCTTCTGCTCATCCTTTTAGCACATAGGGTGCAAGACATACAGTAGCAATGGAAAACCAACCATGTGGGGAAGCCTTGATCAAAATAAAGCACAATCCCAAATCAAAAGGTAGCATATTTAGTATATACATATTTGAATATGAGCCACATTTTTCAGCACAAAAATGTGTTCGGCTTATATGTGTTGGGACCAGAAAAGACCGGACATCTCTATACACAGTGACAGCAGAGAAAGTTTCTAATCTCAGCTCTGCATTAAGATGTACACAGACACATTTTCCCATAGAAAAGCATTATAAATGTCCCCAGTGTCCACAACTCTAGAAGCCTGGCAAATAAAGATGCAAACTCTCATATGATTCCAGGGAACAGCAGGTAAGTATATTTTTTAGGATTGTGGAGCGTAAAGCCACCATCATACCAGCTCAGAGGTAAGTCAAACTTACAGTTATATTTTCAGTATACACACGCTTTAATTTATGGAAAAACAACATAAGCTAGAGCAATACTTTTTCTTTACAATGTTTCCACAACCCTTTTCTACATCTCCAGCAATTTTGGTTATAACACCATTCCAACATGTTGGAACCCTGTTCGATCGAGCTACTTCGAGCGGAGCTGGATGGCTCAGATTTTTAAAAGATTCAAGCACAATCAAGCTTCATGAACGCGCACCATTTCGTATAGAACTTACGCAGGGGGAATGCTTTATCTAAGTATATTCTGTGACGATATAATGAAACATCGAAAGACCAGTCACTGAGAGAGGCAGCGGTCATAACCCCCACCGGGGCAACCATGAGCGAAGAATGGGAGGCCAAACCAAACAACCTGACAACAGGCCCGGCCCAAACAGACCTGAGACTAATAATAGTCAGAGATGTACCAATGGTAATGGATGATGGGTAGGGTAAGTAGCTTTGAGGATTACTTAAGTATAGCAAGAGAAACTTCATCTTCAACGTGAAGCCAACATCCCAGAAATATATAGAGGAAGGGGGAATCCCTATCAGGGAAAAGCGATCTCCCCTGTGTAATGCAGGGGCGGGGGGACTTTAACGGCTTCAATTTGGTTTGCCTACAATGGCGAATTCAATCAATGTGATTAAGTTTAAAACATAGATTTAATAAAGCAAAAAAGGCAAAAAAACCCATACAGCATGGGTCCAAGAAACATAAATAGATACACAATATAGAAAGGATGATACAGTTCATCAATGATAGCTAAAGGTCCGGTACTCATAGACTAGATAACGGTTTCCTCTCCAAAAGGGTATTAAAAAATGAAGGCCATCCTCCAAACTAGGAACGCCACCCCGACGCACGTTTCATCACTAGAGGGGGTATGGATTGGCAAGATGGATTTAAATTCCTGTATCAAGTGGAAAAAAACAACGATGAAAGGCGCGTGCTCCCAAAGAACGGAGGGCCCAAGCAGACACAAGGCCAACCAAGCCTCTAAGAGATTGCCATCTGGTATAAACAAGCAAAGAGTGCTGGTGTGATCCCCATAAGATAGGTAAATAAATACCTTGCAGCGGTATGCCAGTAGGGTAAGAGTAGGGGTAAATCACCCAGTTAGGTTTGAACAGGTTCAGTGATGGCGATAGCAATCCAGAGATGGGACCTGTGTGGAGATCTGCTTAAGTATAGCGATAAGTATAGGGACCAGTGTGAGAGAGTACTTAAGTATAGCGATAGCGACGTAAGGTAGGTGGTAGGTCGGTCTGGACTCCCTATACTCTGTGGTTTGCTTACGATTGGTGTGTGATGAAAAGATCAAGTTTAAAAATCGAAAATCAAACGTGCTAAAATCGAACCGTGTATGCCTAGCTTAACCTTTCACTTTCACCACAATCAGTCAAGTGTGTCAAGACATAACAGTTGTTTATGTTACAATGTTTTTGACCTTGTAACTGTGTGCATAAATGTTTCAAAAACCAGAATTGTATTCAGCCTGAAGAAGGGATCTGCGACATCCCGAAAGCTTGCTTCTCTAATGACTTAAGGTGGGTTTACACGTCAAGATTTTTTCACCCCACAGATGGACGACTAACGATTTTTTGGTTTATTGTACAAAAATCTGAAACGTCCATTTGG
>CM070042.1:10310542-10323598 GCA_036250615.1 Ptychadena robeensis | reverse complement strand
TTGGCACTTCTAGTGTCATTCATGAAAACATAGATTCCTGGTGGTAGGTCCGCTTTAAGCCACCCCACATACGTTTCGTCTCACATGACTTCTTCAGGTAAAACTGGCAGAATGGTTTATATGTAGAGTATGGAATGATAAAAACACGAGTGACAACAATGCAAACCAGGATTTTCTTGAAGAATGGAGAGTCCATAAAGGTTAAGAACGACTAGGCCTCTGGAGGGCGACCATAGATGTGTAGATCAATCAAAAGATCAGGCAGTAAGGGTAATAGAACCTAATTAAAAGTAGAAGATTATATACAGAAATTGCCCAGGGTGTAGAGTAAAAACACCACCCCTGAGCGGGAATTTCCTCTGGTTTAGCAGAGGCTAGGGGACTTTCACGGTTTCAAAATAGGTCAGCCATGGTGCAAAAAAGTAATAACATGAATCATACTTGTATTAAAAATAATATATTGATTGTTTAATGTCCATAAAAACAATAGTAATATTCCAATCTTGATGCAGTAGTAGATGTTGATATAAGGCCTAATGAGTCACCAGGTATTATCCTCAGAAAGCCTGTCCAGAGAGATGGTGAAGATGATGGTGATAGAATAGATATCACATAAAGGCGTCAAGCCACCCCAAAAGTAGAAGATTATAGTATCTGGTCCACAAATGCCAGTTTCGGGGAGCTTCCAAGGTTCAAACGTCTGTCCAGGTCAGCTGCAACTGCCTGATCTTTTGATTGATCTACACATCTATGGTCCTCCTCTAGAGGCCTGGTTGGTCTAAACCTTTATGGACTCTATTACTATGGTAATCATTTCACAAATTACTATTTCACAGATATAGTTCCCTTTCCTATACCACTCTGAAACTGTAGGTCCTTAGGGTAAACTCCAATGTCTAGGGACAAGTCTTAATGCTCAAAGCAAACGTATGAACAGAAATACTTATCTCATTCAAATCAAAAGTAGGGATTTATGTTAAAAAGAAATAACCAAGCTAATTCACAGTTTACATAACCAAATTAAATCACCTCTCTTTAGTGACTTACTGTCGTGAAATCATGCTGAATGGGGTTTTGTAGCAAGCACATTCTGTCACTTTAATGTCTGTAGGTTCTTTGAATAAAATAATCTACTATGTTAGCTACATATGAATTAGACTGTGACAGATGTCTGTGTTAGGGACATTAGATTGTGAGCTCCCCTGAAAGACAGTTAGTGATAGGACTATATTTACCCTGTAAAGTGCTGCGTAATCATTACCTTATGTACAGGACCGCTGGGATGGGTCCTGCCAGAGAGGCATATTTCCCCTACATGCAGGCTGTGTTCCCATTGAGTGTATCCTGGAAGGAGTTCGGAACAGTATTGCTCAGCAACAGTTGGTTGCTGAACAGTGTTTTATTTCATTTTGGTTATAAGTTTCCGAATTCTGGGATAGGGAGGATGGAACTGGCCTTCCTATTCCCCCAGGAACTCGCAAAGGGTTAACACCTGTTTGCAGACCAGTGGAGAAGGGTGTGTCTCCACAAAAGAAGCAGTAAGCAGTGTGTCAGGGCTCCTCATGGAAGTTGGAGACAGGACACACAAGGAGTGTGGGGCCCAGGGCTGCTGGAGCAGTTGGTACAGGGGGGCACACAGGGAGTGTGGGGCACAGGCCTGTTTCTGCTGAGTAGCCGAGTGAAGGACACCTATTTATGTTGGACGGTGCAAAGCCAGATGGCATGGCATTTTTCTGGACTTTTTATTTGGAGTAAAATTAACCCCTGCAAGGGTAACCTTTTACTTTAGACGGATTTGTGTGCAAATAAACACGGGCAGGAGCCTTAAAAGATCGCAATTGCATGGATTAATGCTGTTAAGAGCAACCATTTGGAGCTGATCCCCCACACTTAATAATAACAAATCCACACTTAGTTTCACTTTCTTCTTGTGCAGATATATTCCATTCCAAACAATCAGAAAAAAATATTGATCCTGTATTCATAGGTTTGTAGAACAATAGGATTAAGGTATTTTTCTCAACTATGTTCATGTGATAACATTTTTGCTGTGAAGAAGAGGCCTGTGATCTCTGCGGAGTCAAATTCAGTTTTGAGAACTGCAAAAGTAAATTGAATTTTATTTTATTGATTGGAGAGCAAGTTGGCTCTCTAAAATGCCGATAAGCGGCCAATTTTTCACCTGACCGCCGCTTATCTGCGTGTGCCCACATGGGGATCTGTCGCCCCATGTGGGCACACGCCGATAAGTGGCCGATTTTTCCGCTGACCAACGGCGCAAGCGCGGCCGGCCAGAGAATGGACATGTCCAATATTCTCTGGCCGATGCCAGCCGATGCCATTAGCTTCAATGAAGACCGGCGTCTTCATTGAAGCTAATGGCCGGCACACAAAGGGTGCCGGCTGACTGAAGCAGCCTCATAATGCACCAGGATGCAAACGTGATGACGTCATCACGTTTGCATTCCGGTGCATATCGGAGCATGTCTGTCGGCACCCATCGGTGGGTGTATGGCAGGCATTACCTTAAGTACAGTAAGAGGGCACTGTATGTGACTAGAAGTAAAGCATGAATACTTACTATCTCACTTTTGATTACACTAAGGCAGTAGGATAAACAATTGTAGATTCTGGTACTGAAAATTGTAGCTACAAAGATTCCAAGAAAGGATTGTGAGAGTAGGAAACATCTACTGACAATGTGATTGGTATTGCTTTGGAAAAAAACCCAACAGAAATATAAAATTCCAACAGTTATTTATGGTTCCAAATTTGCAAACATTTTGATAACGATGGATCCTTGTTTGTAAGATTTGAATTGAAGACTAGTGTAGTGGATTGTTGCCTCTTTACACCTTGAATGCATGCATAAACCATGTTTGTAGTGATAGCCGAAAAGAACGCCCGGCGGACAGTTCGCGGCAAACATAGCATGTTCGCAGTTTGCAGTGCCAGCGAACATTATGGATGTTCTACCCTCCCTCTACACCTTAACATGGAGACAAAGTGCGACCCCTCATCCTATAGTCAGGTTGGACAGTACAGCCAATAACAATAACAATTCAGGAAAAGGAAGAGGTTCAAAGTAGCTGAAATCCGCACTCCGGTTTTCTTTTTAAAAAATTCATCGGGTTTATTCAAAACATCACAGAATACAAATATAGTACAGACAGGGTCCCTCCAGGGATCACCCCCTCTGAAGCCGATGAATTTTTAAAAAGAAAACCAGAGTGCGGATTTCAGCTACTTTGAACCTCTTCCTTTTCCTGTATACACGTGGATTAACTGATCCTCCGTAGCCCAGCACCTGGGGTTCCAAACCAGCAAGACACTTGACCTGAGAGGGAGGCTGTGTACCGGTTGTGCGGATTCAACACACTTCAAGTTAACAATAACAATTCCTTTCGCTCCTGGAGGATACATCCCCCCCCCCCCTTATAAAAGAAGCCCCCCAGCTGCCATTTTTACATTTATCCTGTGTCTCCAGTACTAGATAGATAGGGAGAGCTGCTGCTGATTGAGGGATGGCTGAGCTCCTTTACTATCACACTCCACCCAGTGATCTGTAGCTATAGCTAAGGTGTTCTGTTACATGTAGTTCATCATTACTGAGCCACAAAAGTCCTTCTCTGGGGGTGGGGTATACTGCATTATGCATTGCAGAGATCTGACTAAATATGATGCTCTGCAGAAGGTGCTGTCAGGTAACTTTTGGCAAAATCTTTAATCTAGACGTGATTTCCGGCCATTAGACCTGAAGAAAAAAGAAATTTTTAAAAATCCATATTTTGGGGGAAAAGTTTAGCCATTGATCCCCCTCTGGCATGACACTGTCCCTGTGGTCACACCTTTTTGACTTTTTTTATTGGTATTTTGGCTACAAACATGACCTGAAGGTTTGAGAAGTTCGCCCTCTATTAAAGTCAATGGAGGTTCGCCGTTCGCATGTTCGCGGCGGGTATTTGCAGAAGTTCGATTCGCCTGTTCGCGGACAGCTGCAGCTGATGTTCGTCCATCACTACATGTTTGCATGTTAGCTCCATTTCAAATTAAATTATTCAGCAAGAAAAGAAGTGGGGAGGAGGACTCTAGTATACATACCATGAAAATCGTGCCACACCCCTATTTATAGGAGGGCTTTTCCAGACCTCCATATCGGTCTTAAGTATCTATTTTCTATAAATTATTCAGCAGCCCATTATATATAAAGATTTTCATCAAATAATTAAACAAATATTTTCCAATATACCAAGTTTCAAATTTCAGTGTTTTAGTTCTTTGGTTACTCACTCCAAAATTGATTCCTCACAACTTAAAAAAATTAACCCAACCATCATTCTGTTTCTACTCTTTAAAGCCCCCCATACACGTTCCGATTTTTCGTACGAATTTTGCCCGACCGACCGATCGGGTCGGGAGATTAATCGGATTCGGAATTATGTACCCGACCAATCCCGATTCCTCAAAAATCGGCCGAAATATCGGTCGGGACCACTTCGGACCTGTCCGTAAATTTTAGGTCGATCTGCTGTTAATAAATAGGGTCGGGCTGATGGATCGGTGATAATTCGAATTCCGATTTTTCGTGCCAGTCGACCGACGGACCATAACATTTTAGATGAAAATCGGGTGACAGGATCGGACGAAAAATCGGTCGGGAGAATAATCGGAACGTGTATGGGGGGCTTAAGCTAGTCTTCACATAAGTGGATTCAGTCTGGACAGTGGTATGGGTTGCTTGAACGACACTATATTCTATTTGAAAATACTCAGAAACGAGGGGGGCAAAAAAGGGTGTCAGGGTATTTGCCCTCTTAGTCATGTGCCACACCCCTGATTACAACATGAAGTAAAAAAGAACTTGATCATCCTGAGTGGGTGGTATAAACCTTCCCTTTAAACTCAGGGATCACTTGAAGGATGGGATTTTTTAGGCACTGAAACACTTATTTAACAAATTATACTTTTATTAATTACATATCAACAACACATGGAAATAGTGCAAAATAGCATATAGAGCAAGTCTCTGGTCAGAGCCACGTCATACATTGGGATGGCCATGGGACTAGACATTTAAAAACATTGATCACCGATCAGTAGGTCTTATACATTATCCATAGATTCAATTGATGATGGACATCCTCCGACATGTTTCGCCCTTGGGGCTTCCTCAGGGAGGAATGAATCCCAGAGACCTTAGACTACAGGGAGCACCCGGGTGACCGACCCGTGGAGATGCAGGGGAAGGCGGCAGTGGCCGGGTGCCAACCCGCAACGTGTGACACCAAGCCCACCCAAGGCAGGGGGTTATTCGGGGAGGAGGGGGACCAGAGGAGACGGCCCCCAAACACCACAACCCAGGCTACCCAGTTGGTAGGGGAGCCTGGGGGTACGTCCAATGTGGATCTGGGGAGTGACACTCCCTACGGTGCCCAGTAGCCTAGACGAACGGAGCCAGATAAACGGCCTCGCTTGACCAAACGCTCCTCCAGCCACCTGCAGCCACTCCGCCGTGATTTCTATTTGAACAAATATTCCATTTGTTCAAATAGAAATCAAACAAACACTCAAAGAGACCACTTCAAATTAAAATGGTCTACGTTTGGAAGTTTTCAAAAGGCCTTAAAGAATGTGAAATGTGTTCTGATTTATAAATGAAAATGCTAATTAGTAACATTTTACAAGATCTTAGGCATGACTAGAAGAACATTCTGTTATGTCCTTGACCAAGGGTGAAATATTCTCTCAATTTTGTTCTAAGATAGCAGGACAAGGGTGCCGAATCTGTGCAGCAGATGGCACCAAGGACAAAGAACTAAACACATTTTTTAATATCTAAATCATTTCACAGAAAGTTATGTGTTTTTCCATAAGTTAAACAATGGGCAAGGTGGAATTGATAAATGGAAATGTGGACAGATTGTAGAAGTCAAGACACTTATGAGATTCATAAACCTCACAAGTTCTTCAGAAACATTTTCATGAAGGGCTCATTTAGGTTAAGTTTACACTGTCTCTTGCAAGGTCGTTTTCTGGTCTTTTAAGTGACTAAAAAACAACCTTGCTTTAGATTTAAAATGGAAGTCAATGAGGTCGTTTAAAGAACAGAAAATGTTCTGTCGTTAATCAAGCAGTACGTTTTCTGTTCATTCTGTCGCGTTCAGAGGGTCGCTTGGTCGTTAAACGACCCCATTGACTGAAGCCCTGTAAGCGACTGCAGCAAGTTTGCAGAGCTTTTTTCACTCGTTTTTCAGTCATAAAAAACAACAACCTGGGAGTGGCTTTCACACATTTCCAGGCACTCTGAAGGATCAGGTGACCTCCTGTGGCTTCTTGAAGCTCACTCCCTGCCCCCTGGACGTTTTTCTGTCTTTAAAGCTAGAGTACATTTTGTACAAAGGTCTTTGCTTTAAAGCGTCTTTAGAGCCTTTCTGCCACTGGAGAGCGTCTAGGAAGCTTTAAACGTGACGACAGTGTAAACCTCGCCTTACACCAAAAAAACATTTTTGTGATTTTTGCTTGTTTACGTAAAGGAGCAAAAAACGGTTTTTAGGCTAGTCCCATAGACTTGTAATGGGGTTGTTTTTTAAACGACCCTCAAGCGCCTGCAAAATTTCCTGGGCTGCTGCGGATGGAAAGCAGCCCGGGATACGACCATGTAAATTCATTGTAAGCTTTTACATGTTGTTCATAAATAAAAAAAAGTGTTGGGGTCTTCAATGAAGAATAAGCCTGGGAAAGGTAGACAGTGTCCTTGTTCTATATATTATCACCATTCAGACCACTGAAGTGGGTGTGGGCACGCATAGTGTGCCTTGCCTGAAATCCAGCCAAATAGAAATACTGTAAGACCCCCACTCCCTCATCCTGGATAGGTTAAAGCCATCACACGATTGACAAGCAACTATAGTGACAGATCCAAAATTTATTGGAAATGCCTGCACTAATGTGTGTTGTGACAGACTGGTCATCTCTCCCTGTGAAATTAGACTGTTGGGTGGTGTCCTGGAAGGAGTCCGGGAATGATTATTGCCCAGCAACTTTAGGTTGCTGAATGTGTTTTGTTTTAGTTTTGTTTTCTTAAAGGGCTCCCGGACTCTGGGATAGAGAGGATGGAATTGGGTGGGCCTCCGTATTCCCCCAGGAACACCCAAAGGGTTAACACCTGTTTGCAGGTGAGTGGAGTGGGGTGTGTCTCCACAAAAGGAGCAGAGACCAGTGTGTCAGGGCTCCTCATGGAAGTTGGTACAGGGGCGCACACAGGGAGTGTGGGGCCCAGGCCTGTGTCTGCTGAGTAGCCGAGTGTAGGACACATATTTATGTGGATCGGTGCCAAGCCAGGAGGCTTTGCATTTTCAGGACTTTTGTTTCGTTTGGATGTTAACCCCTGTGAGGGTGATTCTGTGATTTGGACTGTTTGTTTTACAAATAAACACGGGCAGTAGCCCTGTGAGAGCAACCGTTTGGAGCTGATCCCCCACAGTGTCTATACATTAAAATGAACATAAATCCCTAAGCAGATTTAGCCTGACCCCCAAATAATTGTTTAAGAGTCATTCACTGGTAGAAAAATATATAAATACCCAATGAAATCCACAGTGAAACAGCCGGTCTTGATTGGTAAATGCTAAAGTCACAAGAACTAAAAGATGAAAGCTTTAGTTGGCATTGGTGGCACTAAGGGGGGCTTCATTGCGTCAGCTTAGTTGGCAAATAACCGTTGTTACAGCAAAGGCATAACATTTTATTTGTAAGTCCAAAAAATTTATTTTTTATTCTTAACATAAAAGGCTCCGCTGATATCAAGCTTTCCATATCAAGAAATTCTCCATTGTTGCATAGAAGAAGTTGAAGAACTAGATAAAAAAAAAAATCTGTGATGGCCTCAGAGGTTGTCTAAGAGAATATTGGGAGCAACAACACCATGAAGTCCAAAGAACACACCAGACAGGTCAGGGATAAAGTTATTGAGAAATGTAAAGCAGGCTAAAGGTACCCATACACGTTGCGATTTTCGCCCTTCGAACCGATCCGGTCGGTCGGGTAGGTCGATCGTTCGGGATTCGTAACATGCAAATGTAGTCCGACCGATGCTGTTTTTAGAAAATCGGCCGAAAAGTCGGTCGGGTCCCGAATGATGATGCCCGTAATTTTTAGTCGGTCGGCCACATTTAAAAGAGACATTTAAAAGATTCCTGATACAACTGGCCGATCGGTCGGTGACTAATCGGCCGAAAAATCGGGTGAAAGATCGGGTGAAAAATCGTGCATCCGACGACTTTTAAAAATAGCAGTAGAGAGTCGAAATCGAATATCGAATCGGTCCACGAAAAATGTGTATGGGTACCTTTAGGCTACAAAAAGATTTCCAAAGCCTTGAACATCCCATGGAGCACTGTTCAAGCGATCATTCAGAAATGGAAGGAGTATGGCACAACTGTAAACCTACCAAGACAAGGCCGTCCACCTAAACTCACAGGCCGAACGAACAAGGAGAGTGCTGATCAGAAATGCAGTCAAGAGGCCCATGGTGACTCTGGACGAGATCTGTCCCTAGGACGACTATTAGTCGTGCACTGCACAAAGTTGGCCTTTATGGAAGAGTGGCGAGAAGAAAGCCATTGTTACCAGAAAAACATAAGAAGTCCCGTTTGCAGTTTGCCACAAGCCATGTGGGGGACACAGCAAACATGTGGAAGAAGGTGCTCTGGTCAGATGAGACCAAATGGAACTTTTTGGCCAAAATGCAAAACGCTATGTGTGGCGGAAAACTAACACTGGACATCACTCTGAACCAGATTCCCTGCATTTTCCTTTCCATTTCTGTCCTTTCTTTCCCTCATAGAAATGAATATGACAAAAGTAACATTATAGATTTTTGGCTACATGCATGCATGGTGGGATGTTTCTTAGCTGTACATAACTTGGTATGGTTGTGCAAGTTTAGAATTTGTTTCTTTTTTGATGCTGGAGTTTTTGATTATTTAGAAGTCCAATACTTCGGAGGGGGGGGGGGGGGCGTGAAGAAAGCTGAAGCTGCACAGCCTACAGTCTGCGGGTAGCTGAGCTCCCTAAGCTTTTCATTCTGTGTTATTTTGCAGCTATTTGCTGAAATCTTTGAGGTTCCTAAGAGCACAGTGGCCTCCATAATCCTTAAATGGAAGAAGTTGGGGACCACTGGAACCATTCCTATAGCTGACCGTCTGGCCAAACTGAGCTATCGGGGGAGAAGAGCTTTGGTGAGAGAGGTAAAGAAGATCCCAAAGATCACTGTGGCTGAGCTCCAGAGATGCAGTCGGGAGATGGGAGAAAGTTGTAAAAAGTCAACCAGCAGCCCTCCACCAGTCAGGGCTTTATGGCAAGGTGGCCAGAAGGAAGCCTCTCTTAAGTTCAAGACACATGAAAGCCCGCATGGAGTTTGCTAAAAAAAAAAACACCTGAAAGACTCCAAGATGGTGAGAAATAAGATTCTCTGATCTGATGAGACAAAATTTAACGTTTTGGCCTTTATTCTAAGCAGTATGTGTGGAGAAAACCAGGAACTGCTCATCACCTGTCCAATACAGCCCCAACAGTGAAGCATGGTGGTGGCAGCATCATGTTGTGGGGGTGTTTTTCAGCTGCAGGGACAGGTTACAATTGAGGGAAGGATGAATGCAGTCAAGTATAGGGATATCCTGGATGAAACCCTTCTGTAGAGTTCTCAGGACCTCAGACTGGGCCGGAGATTTACCTTCCAACAAGACAATGACCCTAATGCTGGCCATACACACGGCGAGCTGGAGCGATATCACCCTCCGATATCGCTCCGGGAGGCTAACGTGATGACGTCATCACGTTAGCCTCCCATTGCATTCTGGGGCCCCACAATCGGCCAGGCACCCTTTGTGTGCCGGCCATAAGCAGCGATGGAGACGCCGTCTTCATTGCTGCTTATGGCAATCGGCTCCCATCGGCTCAGATTTTCCGACATGTCGGATCTCTGGCCGGCCGAGAAGTGGGGCGACAGGGATCTGTCGCCCCATGTGGGGACATGCCGATAAACGGCCGGATTTTAACCTGACCGACGGCGAGAGCGCGCACGCCCGTCGGTCAGATTAAAATCCGGCCGTTTATCGGCATGTGTATGGCCAGCATTAGCACACAGCTAAAATAACGAAGGGGTGGCTTCACAACAACTCTGTGACGGTTCTGGAATGGCCCAGCCAGAGCCCTGACTAAAACCCAATTGAGCATCTCTGGAGAGACCTAAAAATGGCTGTCCAACAACATTTACCATCCAGCCTGACAGAACTGGAGAGGATCTGCACGGAGGAATGGCAGAGGATCCCTAAATCCAGGTGTGTCAAAGGGTGCTTCTACTACACACTGAGCAAAGGGTCTGAATACTAAGTTATATTTCAGTTTTTCTTTTTTTCATAAATCTGCAAAAATGTCTACAATTCTGAGTTTTTCTGTCACAATCAAGCCTTCTTAAAACAGAAGGTATTTACACGGCCCAATCCAGCACCAATCCCAAAACTTTAGGTGGAAGCCTTTGTTTTGGGACAGTGGGCGGAGCCATGCAAATTATTCCTTTCCGCCCCATCAGCCAGATGCACATCCAGAAACCGCTGGTGTACAGTGCAAATCTAGCCTTTTTGGTACAGAGCCATTTATTCCAAACTGCATACAGCTGTTTCAGGCTACTTGACAGAGTTTTTCTGTCAAAATGGGGTGAGGTGTGTACATTCATGAGGAAAAAGAACGTAAACGATTTTAGCAAACTGCTGCAATATAATAAAGTGTGAAACATTTAAGGGGGTCTGAGTACTTTCCGTACCCACTGTATGTGCAATTTATAAGTGAATCGAAAAGACTGCAAGAAGAGCCTGTCTACAATTCTTCCTAGAGAATACAGTCTAAAGCTAGCCACACACGGCTCGATAAAGTAACAGATTAGAGGAACATCGGGTGGCGTGCGCGCTCACGGCTCCCGATTCTCCTCTCATCTGTCACTTCATCTGAGCCATCCACTGTCCCTTTCGAGAAGAGTCAATGGATTCGACTCGAAAAACTTCGACCAACAGGTTTCCAACATGTTGGAAAATCTTGGTCGAAATCCATTGCATTGAATAGGGAACCTGCTATCCCCATCTAATGCAATGGATGACAGCTGGAGCCGGTGTGAACGGAGAACACAGGCTGTGACAGGCTGTGTTCAGTGTGCTCTGTGTGAAGGGGGCGTGGCCAGCTGGCTGCGAGAGGAGAGAAAGGAGGGCTGGCTGGGTCAGTGCCTGTGCGTGTCTCCAGCGCTGCCGAAGAAGCTGACTGCTGGGGGACCGGTCTGTCGCCATCGTCCAGTAATTGATGTGCCCATGTGGTGCACATTGATTACTGTACGATTGACCCCCGATCAATTACAGCGTGGTGACGTCACCACGCTGTAATTGATCGCCGGTCGATTGCACTGGAATCTACCCGTGTGTGGCCAGCTTAAGGGTGCCCATACACCTTAGATTTCTCTGTCAGATATCCTTAAGTTTTCCTTTTGTTTTACCAAAACCATGTAATATGAGGGACATTTAAACCATCAAGTCTACCTGTGTTCAATCACTGAGGACCCGGCACTACATAGTTGTTGATAGATCTAAAGGATATCTGACAAAGAGATCTAAAGGTGTATGGGCACCTTAAAATGGGCAAGTATAGAATGACTTTACAGATTACTTCATAAGAATAGTAGCCGGTCTCAGTGTCTAATATGAATAATGGCTTAATATGGGCAAAGACCATAAATACATTTTTCTTACATAGCATACCTAAAACATGATATATTGCTGCACAAACAAATTATCTCCTATCAGAATCTACCATTCAGAAACTTTTACAGTAATACATCAATGATAAGAATGAATTTACACTGCAGTGAAAATTATTTACAATTATACTGGGAAGGTTGTGTCTCTGTAAAGCCCACATGCCAATAAAATATCAAGCTATATCATTGTATAATATATAAAAAAAAACTGGTGATTATATTGAGGATAGTATTCAGATGAAATTTTCACCAGGACCTGTAGTGTTAAACTGGGCAGTGAATAGGAAAGCAGAGCCTGGCACTGTGAGAGGAAGGTACGACCTGATAAAACATTGGGTTGTGTGGCACACAACCCAGCATAAATGGAAGTCAACATTTCAATAAAGATTCCCTGTTTTGGTATAATCCGTGAAGAGTATGTGGTAACTTAAAACCCAGTCAGCCAAGTCTTCCATATCTTCCTTAACCGCCCCAGCGGTCGGGACAGCAGCATCTCGTCCAGCGCTGCTACTCCCACTATAGCACTGGACGAGATGGTGGCGTCCAGTGAACATCGGGGCACCGGCAGCGCACACTTACAGTTTTGCGCTGTCCCGGTGTCCCCAATGTGACATGCTGGCTGGATCCTCCGGCATCTCCCCCCCTCCGAGTGACATGTTGATGTCACATCGGGGAGGCCGCGGGAAATTGGAAAGTACAGTACATGAAATCAGTTTTCTGTGTAGAATAATGTGCTTCTATGTACTAAATCTCGCCAGAATAAAAAGTCTATGGTGCACTTTTGGTACAGAAATCTGGACCTCAGCAGTGCGCTAGGGAGGTTAAGGGACTTTCCAATTCAGAACTCTATTTCTTCCCACTCTCTGTATTATCTGCCATATCTCTTTATTTTCATAGTTTTATTTGTTCTATCTGAGATTGAAGGCAGCTCTGCCTCTTGAAAGAAGTATCTAAAGATTTGATGCCACAGCCGTGTTTGCTCATGGATCTCCAGGCTTTGACAGAAATACCCTGCCTATACCAAGAGGACGTCTCCATTGGAGACACAGTGCTTAAGTAAGTCAGCAATAGGGTAGGATTAAATGCACTGACACCACACAAAATGCCAGTGGTTAGTCACATGACTTCTGCCTGCCATTTTTTTATTGGCACAGTTTTAGTTTGTCTGAAGTTCAGCTTGTCTATAGGCACCGTCTTCTTAAAGCTAGCCACACACGGGTAGATTCCCGTGCAATCGACCACCAATCAATCACAGC
>CM070042.1:10287426-10298337 GCA_036250615.1 Ptychadena robeensis | reverse complement strand
TCAATGTACATTTTTCTTGAGGTGTGTAGGCAATGTAACCCAAAATCTGTCCGTACAGGGTTAATAGACACCGACGATAATACATGGTGTTGAAACCACAAAATTATGGTCAAAGGAATTTGTTTATAAGAAAATGACTGAGGGAAAAAAAAAAAAATCAGGGACAAAGTCTCTGGTGCCCCCAGTATGTGCCATTGAGGACCCCTGCATCTCAACCTGGTGCGCATAGGGATGTGGTAAGTAAAATCACACCCAGGGCAGGAGAGGGTTACTGCAAAAGGGAACCAGCTGGGGCACAAAAAAAAACAAAACAGAGATTTTTTTGGGGCGATCCACATTGAAATAGAAACAGTCCCCTGGCCCGCAAATCAATCAGGGGGAACTTTTAGGGGGGGGGTTCCCATTCCAAGTAACCATATGGGGGAATGGATATTTGGAAAGTGGGCACCACTACACTCACCAAAACATGCAATTTTCTTGATTGATTTACATGGCACTGTACTTTTAAATTTTCCCGCATGGTGCGCTTTTGGTACAGAAATCTGGACCTCAGCAGTGCGCTAGGGAGGTTAATTCTGAAAAGGTTGGGATCCCATATATAATGCTTAGGTCTGACACGCAGCTAACAGCACTTGCACCAGTTAGCAATATTCAAGAAACCAATTACCAATACCAGTGTGTAAAATGTGTTCATTGTGTCAGCTTTAGGACCCTTTCATACTCTAAATGTGTTATTGTATATATACAAAAAAGCATGCATTTTTAAACAAAGCATGAAAAATGCACTAAAAACGTGACTTATGCAGTGTGAATGGTAACATTGGAGAAAACTCAGTGCTGTAAAAACATTGCAAATAGTGTGACGGCAAAAAAAGAGAAAAAAAACTGAAGAGATCACCTTAACCCTCTGGGCGGTTTGAGGTTTTCGCGTACACTGTACTCCGCCGTGCTTGCCGGCTTTCTGCCAAATAGACGTCAAATAGACGACGGCGGCGTGTGGAAAGGAGAGCGGCGCCCCCTCCATTAACATGGAGGTCTATGGCGCAGCCCCCCCCCCCGCCCCCTTCGGCGTCACAGATGACGCCAAAGACACGGGCCGGAAGGGCTCTGTGTGTCGGCGGCTCTTCTACAGAGCCGCCGGCACACAGGGAGACGGCGGTTTTGCCCGATCCCGGTACGGGCACAGTTTGATGGACTGAGTTCGGGCAAACCGCTAGGGAGGTTAATGGTCCTCGGTTAAGCACAGTGCCCTGTGACTGTGTGATGATACTAGGTCTTCAATTTGTGCTACTGCGTTGCCTTTCTGATGGTAGGTAGGCATGATATGGCAGTAGGAATGATCAACAATCATGGTTCATGGCAAACAGAATTGGTAGTAGGATTGGTCCATTATATAGAGCTACAACTGATAAGCACTCTGCTGATCAGAAAGTTTGGGTGGGCAGCCCCTTGGACTTTAAGGCTATGTTTCCATTACGTGGGGCCCCTTTATGTTCAGCCTTACATCGGCGCAGCAGCTCGGCGTCGTGAAGACAGATCCTCCGCCGAGCAGGTAAGTCTATCTGCATTGTCGGGTCCCGACATAGCGCTATTTACCTGGCAGTAAAAAACCGCCAGTGTAAACTTAGCCTTAAAGGAAGCTCACAAATATGTAATAAGAGGGGAGTTAATTAGAATAGGGTCAAGGAAGAAAAAGGAGAGAAATAGGTCTATTGGGAATTTACATACAGAAATAAATAAATGGGAGTCTTAACATAAGAAATATCTAGCAATGCAACATAGCAATAAACTACAAGTACTACGGACACAGTTAAATACCTTATTATTTGGGAAGATTAAACATAGATTTATAAGAGCGCGTAGAATTTTTGGCGAATGGAATAACAAACGTAAATTTCTTGCAAGAGCATTAAGAACACAAAGGGCCAGTTCTTACATCTCCCAGGTCAAGGTGGGGGGGGGGGTTGTTTAAATACTTTAAATCAAAAGATATAAAAGATATAGCAGAAGAATTTGTTAGGTTCTAAACTAAATTATACAACTTGCCCGTGCCAGTGGACACCACATGGAAGGAACAGCAAAAAAAAAAAGATGATGCAATACCTAAACGACGCAGAAATGCTGAAATTCAGTAAGAGTGATATGGATCGAAAGGAAGCATTAATAACCAGAGAAGAATTCGAAGAAGCCCTGAAAGGTTCAAAAAAAGGGAAGGCCCCTTTTAAAACTTTCAAAGATGAGATAGCGCCACAATGGTTAGAAGCATATAACTCAGTCCTTTGGGGAGCTCCAGCCCAGACAGATACATTGTAAGCACACATTTCCCTGGTTCTTAAGGAGGGCAACGACCCAGCAGATTGTTGGAGCCATCGTCCAATAGCACTGCTAAATTCGAACGTAAAATTTTTGCAAAAATCTTGGCCAACAGGTTGAGTATTTCAATACCAGACATTATTCATTTAGACCACAGTGTTCTCCCCAAAGCAGATTGGCCGGGCGGCCCGCCCGGGAGATTTTGGTCCCCGCCCGGCACACAGCGAGCAGCGAGCAGCCTGACAGGCGGCGCCTCCCATTCTTCAGGAGCGCGCCACAGCCACTGAAAGACTCCGGCCCGCGGCATACTACCGGGGCCGCGGGCCGGAGTCTTTCAGTGGCTGTGGCGTGCTCTTGAAGAATGGGGAGGCGCCGCCTGTCAGAGGACTTGTGTGCTGCCGCTGGCCGGCAGCCTATCAGAGAGGCCTCCGGACCGGCGCAGGCGGCGCGATGACATCATCGCGTCATGACGTCATCGCGCCGTCCGGCTGAAAAAAAAAATCTGGGGAGAACGCTGGACCAAGTGGGCTTTTAAGGCAGGTGGCGAGGGATAACACTATGAGAACATTAAACATTATAAATGCAGCTAAAATACAGAAAACACCAGTGGCCATGATGTCATTAGATGCTGAAAAAGCATTCAACAGGGTTTCATGGTTATTCATGGAAAGTACTTTACAATATCTTGGTCTGGGTCCACTTATGTTGACAGGTATATTGGCACTTTACAACAATACAACTGCAGTAATAAAAGTGAACGAGACGAGGTCTCAGTATTATTCAGTGACGAACGGCACGCGCCAGGGTTGCCCTCTGTCCCCCGTATATTTATTTTGACACTTGAGACTTTATTATGTACAATAAGGAAAGATGCAAGAATCCAGGGTTTGAAGAAGCAGAAAGGATGTCATAAAGTAGCTGCATTCGCAGATGATGTATTGTTTTTTTTGTCGAACCCACAAGTCTCGATCCCAACCTTTTAGACACTCTGAATTATTATGCGAGTCTATCCAATTATAAAATCAATCTCAGCAAAACAGAGGCCCTCTTCATTGGGGTACCGAGGGAGCAAATGGCCGGAATACACTCAGCGTTCCCGTTTAAATGGGGGAACGAGAAAATGAAGTATTTAGGGGTTTATCCGAGTTCAGACCTTCAGTCGATTTTAAAACTAAACTTAACACCTCTACTAGCTCAAATAGGCAAGGATCTCAAAAAGCGACGAGAGCTCACCTTCTCCTGGTTTGGGAGATGTGCAGCTATTAAGATGAACATATTACCAAAACCTCTATATGTAATGCAGGCACTTTCGCTTAAACTGGGTATTTTAAGCAAAAGTGCCTGCATTACATATAGAGGTGTGTTCTTCCTACAATTAAGAAGGATGTTTTCAGAATTTATCTGGCAGGGAAAAACCCCCAGAATAAAAATGGTGACTCTAAACCTCCCCAAATAGAGAGGAGGTATAGGACGGCCAGACTTGCAGGCTTACTATAAAGCAATTCATATCAGTACAATAATCGATTGGTCCTGTCATGAGAAAGGAAAAAGGTGGGTTAATATGGAGGAGGATGTAATATAGAAATAGTACCATGGCTGAAGGGTAAAATGAAGGGTTCAATGGCCCAGCACCCCACAGTAAGCCCAACAATAGAAATAGGCTAGAAGATTGTAAGATCTCGTGCTATCTCCGGACCCATTGCCCATGGCTCTGATAATAGGCAATCTAGACATTATTCCAGGTTCTACATCTAGACCACTGCAAAAGCTAGCATCGAAGGGGCTGTTTAGAGTGAGTGATTTTATTGGCCCAAATGGCTGTCTTAATCAGGAGGAGATTAGAAACTTAGACCCCACAAACATGGATTTCTGGAGCAGTGTACAGATTAGGTCTTACCTCTCAGGTTTAAAATTGCCACCAGATCACTACAGACCCCCCACTTCGTTCGAAAAAACATGTAAGGAGGCCTCCCCGGTTAGACATGCGATCTCTATGACATATGGGGATATTATAGACTCAGGGGAAGAACAGATCTCATTTACTAAGAAGTGGGAAAGAGATACGCTGAATGCAGAGGAATGGAGGAGGATTTATACTTTCTCCGATGGTACATCAATTGCCTCAAAAATTCAGGAAATGGGTTACAAAATTGTGACAAGGTGGTACAGGACTCCAACTCAACTTCATAAAATGCATACTACGATCCCAGATAAATGCTGAAGGTGTGAAAAAGAAAAAGGTACACTCTCACATGTATTTTGGGAGTGTGATCAAATAAGTTCATATTATAGAGGTGTAAGAGAAATTGTAAAAATTATCACAGGCCAAGACATGGGTGATAAGCCGGAAACATACCTACTGCACTGTAACAACATGCCTCCCAAATGGTATATAAGATCTTTGACCTGTCACCTCCTAAATGCAGCTCGAGCAGGCATTCCACTTGCATGGAAATAAACAAGTCCTCTCAGTCTGGATGGACAGGGTGGTGGAAATTCATCGTATGGAGGATCTGACAGTGATATTGCATAATTCAGAAGAGAGGTTTAAAAAAACTTGGTTACAATGGGAAGAGTTTATAAATACGAATAAATTTGAAGAGGTAGCTCGTCGTTGAGGTGTCAAAGCAGGGAATCGAGAGGTGGGAACATAAGCAGTTGAGTGTTTTTCTTCTTTATTTTTGTTTTTTATTTTATTTTTTTACTTGGTGACGGAATGGGGAGGAAAGGGGGAATTAAAGATGATGGACATGAGTGCCCCTGGTCTCGCAGTTTAAGTACCTGGGGGTGTGTGTTTCCAGGGACCTTCCTGATTTTGAGCGACTGAACTTGGTTCCGCTGCTTGCCAGGTTTCGGTCTGAGACCAAGGCCTGGCACAAATTGCCCCTGGGTGTTGCCGGTAGGGTCAACCTTATTAAAATGATTTAAATGCCCCAACTCCTCTACCCGCTTCACAACTCCCCAGTACTTGTCCACAAAGATGTTGGACATGTCTTTAGAATAGTAGATCGTCCTATTTGGAATAAGTTTAGGACTGAAATGTTTTGTTTATTCGGTGTAAAGGGGGATTTCAAGTCATGTTCGGATTTATATTTGTATTTGAATTACTGGAAAACAAAATAAAACTTTAAATGCTGAACAATATTTAAAGGTCTAGAATACTGGTACATTTTGGGCAGTATGTTATAGAATTGGCTCTGGAGGATGCAAAAGGTAGGCAACCAAATAAATAGAAAAAAGTAAAAATCTTTGATGTATAATGAATGTGTAGATAAACTGGGTTAAATTTAGCTCAAGGAAAAGGTAGATCAATCTACTCCCATCAAAGTTATGCTGGCCATACACATACCGATAAACGGCCGGATTTTAATCTGACCGACGGGCGTGCGCACTCTCGCTGTCGGTCAGGTTAAAATCCGGCCGTTTATCGGCATGTCCCCACATGGGGCGACAGATGCCTGTCGCCCCACTTCTCGGCCGGCCAGAGATCCGACATGTCGGAAAATCTGAGCCGATGGGAGCCGATTGCCATAAGCAGCAGTGAAGACGGCGTCTCCATCGCTGCTTATGGCCGGCACACAAAGGGTGCCTGGCCGATTGTGGAGCCCCAGAATGCAATGGGAGGCTAACGTGATGACGTCATCACGTTAGCCTCCCGGAGCGACATCGGGGGTAGTCTGCCTGCACACATCGGCGTGTGTATGGCAGGCATTAATACAAATCGGTTTGTTCTATTATCTTCATATCTCAAGGTTGTATACATAATAATGGGCTGCCCAGTATAACAGAAGAGTGGTATGTTTTTAGAATGTGTTTTGTAACACCAGTACCATAAAAAAGTGCACTTATTGTTTTTTTTTTCTTTAAAGGAAACAATTGAAAATTAGATGTAAATACATTTTGGATTAGTCATAGTTGCAGAGGAGAGAGAGGGCCAAAACTCTTGCAGTATGTGAAACCATGAGAAGTCTGGAAACATAGTATTAACAGGCATAAAAGTTTTCCATAATACTTGCTAATTCAAGTTCATTAATCCCAAAGGCCATGTCACACTAGCATCCAGACAGCCTGCCAGGCAGGATTCCTGCACTTGTGCACTATTGTGCTCAGAGTTGTATGTGAATGCTCCCTGGAAGTTGTAGTGCAGGGTAAGTTACTTTAACATTCAGATCTGCAAAACCACAGAGAGATGTTCACCTGTTCTTCTGTGACCAGTGATTCAGCATCTGACATGAATTATATTACAGATAGACCACTTCTGCTTTACCACTTTACCCGCTTCTGTTACGATTGGGTTGTTCTCAGCCTACAATTCCTGCCTCACAAAAACAATTAATGACACTTTTGTCCTTGATGTTATGCTTACCTCATAGGCACCTTTTTACATGCCGTGTTTTTGAACCATAAGACGCACTTTTGACGGGGAAGGCCTGCTCCTGTGGCCACTCGGTCGCACCTTGGCTCCCTGCCACCGTCTTTGCTATACCAGCAAAAAGATTGGCCAGGGAGGTAAAAGAACTGTCAGATGGGAGATCCGCCCACCACCAGGTCTCAGATCTGTACTGTACTGTTTATATCAGCGGAGCCCCACTGATATAACAAATGATGAGCAGGGAGTGATAGATGAAAGAGCTGTCAGCCACCATCTCCCCCATTTATCTCTGCCTGTGCGTGAAAGCTGCACTCAGGCTGCAGCTTTCACACACACAGACGTAGAGGGGAGACATCTGCACGCCGCTTTCCCTTTCATCCCCAATGTGTGAGAAAGATGACGTGCTGTGAAGTGCTACTAGTGACATATTGTGTCTGAAATTTGGTATTGCAGGGTTTTTCCCCCCCAATTGATTTGAACACTTTGGTTTTCCGGCTCTAAAAACTGGGTGTGTCTTATTGTCAGGTGCATCTTATAGTCTGAAAAAAATACGGTAGGTGTTGCTAAAATTGGATCCTTCCTTTCACCTAATGTTTTGGCAGCTCTAGCTGCTTGACAACAGCAGAAAGTTGTATGTTCCAGACATCACCATCTCTTCTGTTAATACTTTCCTAGGTCTTCTTACATGGGTGTGTTTTTATTGAAACAGTAAGGGTAGAGGTAGACTATGTGCTTGCATGCACTGATGTCAGCCAATGCAATAGTCCCTTTAAATCAATGGGCTGATGTATGGCTAACATGCCTGTGCATGTCAAGCCTTCATTGCATTTATGTCGACGTGGTGCTCTGCGTGGACATAAACATGACAGAGGATCGGACCACTGGATTGGGGGCTATGATGGGTTGCGTATGCAGCTGTATCATAGCCCATTACCATCAGTGCATTCAACAGATGGATTTTAATGCAGTGTAGCCTAAGGCAATAAAAAAAAATAACACATGCCATCTGATTTGTGGGCCAATTTCTTGTGACTTGCTGGCAGTTTGGCCGCCACTATTAACCTTGCTACCACTGCTGCGATTGCCCGTACAGGCAGAGCACTAGAGAGGTTAAGTTACATAACTGACTGAACAATGTGGAGTGGACACTGTCCCATTCATCTGTGTCTGCGTCTTTTTCCCGTTAGTGGATGTGAGTCCACCATGGGGCGGGGGGGAGCAGTGGGCACTTAAGCTAGGAACACACGGTACGATTTTGGTTCAATCGATGCTTGATTAGATTAATTTTTTCATCAATTGAATGAAAATCGAGGAATGCCCATATGGTACGATCAACGATAATTGTTCGATGAAGGCAGAAAAATTGATCGAATTTTGATCGGACATGTTGAAAAATCCTCATCGATTGTGCCAAAATCGTTTTATAATCGTCGATGTTTGTGGTGTTTCTCCTGGATCGATTAGATTCGATATAATAACATAGACCACTTCAATCTGAACTTCAATCGTTTCCAGACCAAAATCGAAGATTTTAGTAATATTTTGAAATCGAAATCTCACCACAATCGCAAACTCAATGTGGGGTGTATGTTGATGCGATTAAGATCGATTTCGATTACACGATTGAATTCCTCGATCTAATCGAACATCGATTGAACCAAAATTGAACTGTGTGTGGCTAGCTTAAGCCTTACAGCTACTGCTCTTGTAATCTCAGGTTCCTCCAAGGTACACAAGAAATCCTGTTGGGGGGTGACAAACCACCTGCAACACAATTTACCGATTTTCTCCAACTTTTATGAGTTTTTTTTTTTATTTATGAGGATGAAAGTATAAACACCACCACATTTCTGGTTCAGCCATTTAGTACGCAACTTTTAAAGTGCAAGATTGTTCAAGATACTATGTTAGCAGTCATGTTGCCAGTGGTGTCAGCATTGAAGAAGCCTATGCAATACTATTACAGTGCACTGTATGAGACAGTAACTATCCATGTCGATTAAAGCGCACCTAAACTCACCTAATGAACGTCATGTCCTTTCCACCCAAAATCCCCATTATACAGACAATCTCACAAAAAATGAATAATAAACGATAACGACAGCTTGATAGACAGGCAAACCAAATCACCAGATATTTGTTTTCACCATTGAAAAACACAATATTCACCATCTACAGTAGTGGGCAGATGCCCACTAGTTAATTAACTAAGTTACAGTTGCCACAGTTAGTTAACTCCTAACTAAATATAGTCACTGCCAGGGCTGTTAGTGGTGCACATTTCCATCATCGTGATGGCTCACAGGTAAGTAAAAATACATAAAAATGTTTTAAGGTAGCCATACACGGGCCGATTTCCCACACGATTCCTGGCCGATCGATCACCGGGCGCGTGCAAGCCAATCGATCGTCGAGGAATCGCGTGAAGCCCACCTTGTCCAATCGACCCCGGCCGATCGATATGGGCCCCCGAATCGGATCGGCCAGAGAACCGACCTGTTGGTCTTTTCTGATCGATTCAGCACACATGAAGGGGAGTTGCCATGTGTAAAGTGATCGATCGGGCACGGAATCGTCCAGGAATCGTTGGCCTAAGGTGGTAGGGACAGACGTAATTGGGCGATCGATCGGCCATCCGATTCCCCGTGGCATCGCCGGAATCGATCGGATGGGTGATCGATCGATCGTTCATGGAATCGACACATGTATGGCTAGCTTTAGGTACTAGGTTCACTTTTAGCAGGAACAGAACAGTTAAGCTAGGCATACATGGTTCAATACCCCAGCATTCGCTTGCAGCGCGGTGACGGGAATCGATGTGCACCACTTTGCTGTGTGCTGTATGGGGGTCCGGCTCTTACCACTGCTTGTCAGATGGACCGGAATTTATGGACATGTCCGTTCCCGGTTCGACTGAGCACCGAAAATGAGCACCTTGCTCGAATCTATTACAAAATCGAGCTGTATATGCCTAGCTCAATTCCAAAACAAACATTATAAAAATATTCCCATAAAAAAAGTTTTCTCTTACATTTTCTGAAATGTGCAAAAAAAATTGTATAATAATAGTTCTTGTACGAAAGAGTGACCTTTCTGGACAGAGGACTTTCTGATCCTTTCCTATCACATAATTGTAATACATGTAATTCAAATGCTGAGGTATAAAATAAATGAATAAAAGTCTAGCAACAGAGAAAACATAGTGGGATAAAACAACACATTAATCAAAGGGGTTTTCCTGGTGCTGTAATGGGGGTCATTTGTCTTGTGTTTGTTTACACACTCCCTTTATTGATGTATTTTGTTTCGATTCAGATTTCAAGACTCCATTCATTTGGTTACAATTGTTTGACAGCTGTCACCCTGCAGAACAATAATAAGGTCAGCCCGGTAACAAATGGCACTAGGACATGGAGAATGTTTGCTTTAGTTAAGGCAACCACCTACTGAACTGGTCACGTTTGGTTGCAGGTTGGTAACAGTCACACAGTGATCATACTCATTCACTTTTGTTATAACGTGTTCCGTTCAGACATGACACCTCACTGTGGTCCTTTACTCCCCCACACTCTTTCAGCTTGTTCTTCAAACTTGCCAATTTGTTTTCCACTGAAAGATACATTCACATTGAAGACTTTTGTGTCCCTTTCTAGTAAAAACTTCACTTTTAAACTACAATGTGTATAAATACAAAATTACAATTATCTTGCTCTTTTCTAATGACAGGAGTCAAGGGCTCAACCCTTTTTTTTCCATCCAGACGAAAAGTCTCATCATGTACTGGTGACTTATGAATAAGTCCCAGACATTTCTTCAAAAAACTTAGTAGATGTTTGGGTGGGGACAGGGCAACAGTCTATTTCTCTGGCATTGGTCCTGTTGACTTGGTTCTGCATTGTGATCAACCCCCACAATATATAGGTTATAACAGTGGCTCCCCAAACTTTCCTTGCAGCCACCCCCTTTCTAGATAGGGACATTATTGAGCCCCCATTTAATGCAGTTATACCACTATGGGAGAAAAAAAAATACACTGTAAGTTATAAACAAGAATAGACAACTGTCTCTAGGAAAATGGCTGAAAATGTTTTCCAGTTTCCAGTCCTTAAAAAAACTTAAAAGTAGATCACCAATCATGCAGAGACATGTACAATATAAACAGGGGGGCACATAACTAGTCCGCTGGTACGCATCCAGGTCTAAAAACCCGCTCTGCGTACCTGTGT
>CM070042.1:10202831-10230571 GCA_036250615.1 Ptychadena robeensis | reverse complement strand
CCCCCCCCCCCCCCCCCGCGAATACCTCTGTGCCCCCCAGTTTGGGAACCAATGCTCCATAAGAAAGTAACTGTTGTACTACAATACAGCCAGTGCTGGCTTATTTACTTTTACCTATCCATTCCAAACATATTGAAATGCATTCATACTCATTTCCTGTTCTGTTTCAGGCATTATCTACAGCAGGGTCAAGCTCAAATACACAGTGAACCAAAATTCATATTTAATTAAAAATGCAATTACACTGCAGGCAATTTTTAAACCATGAGTCAGAGTTTGACACCCCTGGACTACACACTCACTTTACACACAGGGATGGGGGCACACATAGAATAAATATAAACTGCAGTGCATACAGAGTGTCATCCATGTATGCCCCCATGCCTATGTGTACAGTGCATGTGTGGTTCATGTGTGCCCCCATTCCTATGTGTACAGTTCATGTTCTTTTCCTTCTCCCAGACCAATCCTGGTACCCCTCTCACCAGTTCTGCCTTCCTTGCAGCCCCACTACCAGTTGTACTCACCATGCCACTGTCCTTCAACTCTGAGTAGAGAACTACAGATCCCATAATACTCTGGGCAGCAAGTGTTCCAAGTGACATCAATGGAACTCACTTCCATACGCTGAGCGTAGTTTGTCCTTGAGGAAGGAGGGGTTGTGAGTTAAGGCTGCCATACACAGCCCGAGTAGGTCAGACAGACCTACTCCGATATGCACCGGTCATCACGTTTGCACACCGGTGCATTATGGGGACCCTTTGTGTGCCGGCATTAGCTTCAATGAAGACGCCGGTCTTCATTGAAGCTTATGGCATCGGCTTCCATCGCCCAGAGAATATCGGACATGTCCGTTCTCTGGCCGGCCGAGCAGTGGGGCGACAGGGATCTGTCGCCCCATGTGGGCACATGCTGATAAGCGGCCGATTTTTAACCTGACCGAAGGCGCGAGCGCGCACGCCCGTCGGTCAGTTTAAAAATCAGCCGCTTATCGGCATGTGTATGGCAGCCTTTAGCTGATAGACGGCAGATCTGCGGGTCAAAAATATTTGCTTGGTGGGCCAAATTTGGGCCAGGTTGGGCATAGGTTTGACACCTATAATCTACGGTTTTAGTATAATAGTTTCTATGGATGTTTTTGAAATTTGCTCATCTGAGGCAATGCCCTTCTGTTATTTTATCCTCATATCTATATCAAAATAACGCCTGACTGACTCTTCTTCACCTTTATTCCTGTATTCAGATGCTCAGTTACAGAGTGGCTGCTGCTCTGTCTTCCCCGACTACCCCTTATTCTATCTCAATGGGCATGGCATGTCTTACCAATGGTTGGGTTCCTGCCTGAATGTACTACAGTAATTCTCTTTCATTTATTATTACATTTCTGTAGACTTTTGAACCCTTTTGATTTATATTAATTTCTAATCAATATCTTTGTGTACATGAAAGCTCTAAAACTGGACAAAGCATTTTAGAGGTCTTAAGCTAGCCATACACATTCCATGGCCGATCGATCACTTATCCGATCGATTCCGGCGATCTCAGAGGGAATCAGAGGTCCGATCGATCGGCCAATTAAGTGTGTCCGATCGCTACATACCACCTTGTCCCACGGATTCCTCGACGATTCCGTGTCTGATCGCTTACTCCACAAATGGCAACTCCCCCTGATCTGGGCAGAATCGGATCAGAAAGACCAACATGTTGGTTCTCTGTCGGATCCGATTCTGGGCCCCCGAACGATCGGACGTGATCGGACGGACAAGGTGGGCTTCACACGATTCCGGGACGATCGTTTCGCGTGCACGCGCCCGGAATCCGATGGGAAACGGACCAGTGTATGGGGGCCTTAATAGCCAATATGAAGGTTTAGCATTTTATTGCCAGAAGTTGAGTATTTTCTCCTCTTTTGTTCACTGGTTAACTGAAAACTGCAAGCCTAGTGAAGCTTTGGATACAAAGCCAGACTGAACTTCTGAGACCGCCCTAACATTATGTAAAATGAATGGGTTATATAAGCTGTCTGAATTGTGTACAGCACATGAGCTCTTAATGGAAATGACAACATCACAAGTCTTGCTTTGTCCTTCTGAGCAAATCCTGTCTATCTGTACCCACAAGGAACAACTAAAAACACAGCACCTGTTCCTGATTTTAACATGGGAATAGAGGAGACCCGCTGATGGTGTCTTCAGCCGGATGGAGAAATGGATCATTCCCATGTGTTAGAATCTGAGACGCTGCCAGCAAATATGTTATGCAAAGATTACATCTGGAGCCAGTTCAGCAATACTGGCAGCAAACACAACTTAATAAACTAAGGATCATTTCACTCAACTTATTTTTTTTATTTGCAAACACAGCTCCATGCTGCTTAAACATTTGTGAGCGTCTCTGTGTACAAACTTTGCGCCAAACACCAGTGAACAATGGTATACTTGGTTCTTTAAAGGCACACGATCCCTGCCTTAACTTAAAGAAGACCTCCAACTTGAATCGATAGAATTTTGGAAACTGATTTTTACAAATGGTAGGCATTGACACTGACATATGAGTGTCAATACAATGCTGCTTCTTTTGAAGGTTCAATATACATACCCAAGGATTGGTTTGTGTACGACCATTTGTGTTCTCATGATGTTGGCTATATATTGCACATAAAGTAATGACCAAAGGAAAGTTCTGAAAGTTGTTAAGCACCAATGTAAAACTCTGGCCCAGGGGCAATTTTGGGCCACTTAGTAAATATTATTGGCCTGCAGCAAATCTGGTAGATATGCCTTCCTGTCACCCTTTGTGTGCCGGCCATTAGCTGCAATGAAGACGCCGGTCTTCATTGAAGCTAATGCCATCGGCTTCCATCGGCCAGAGATTATCGGACATGTCCGTTCTGTGCCGGCCGAGCTGTGGAGCGACAGGGATCTGTCGGCCCATGTGGGCACATGCCGATAAGTGGCCGATTTTTCCGCTGACCGATGGCGCGAGCGCGCACGCCCGTCGGTCAGGTGAAAAATCGGTCGCTTATCGGCATGTGTATGCCAGGCATAAGGCTGGAATACACGGCGCTATATTTGAGCCGATAAAGAGATCTCGGGAGGCAGCTCTCAGCCAGTCCTATACTTTGAATAGGAAACCGCGGGTCCCTATTCAAAGTATAGGATATCAAACAAGGTTTACCAACATGTTGGTAACCTGTTCTGCCATACACGGGTCGATTTTTTCTCCCAGATTTCTGCACAGCTCAGTGCCGTGAAAGCGCAAGGCGCTCGGCTGTGCAGAAATCTGGGACAAATCCCCAACTTAAGGATTTACAACAAAGATTTTGTGATTTTTTTGCTAGGTTCTGGGAAGATTTAGGACTATAATTTAGATGTTCTCCAGGTTGCAAAGTTTTAATATAGCACCAGCAGAACACTGACAGAATTCCCATAATACCTTTGGTTGCTCCTTAAGATGATGCTTGTGTTTAGCCTTCTGTGGAGACAAATGTTTATATGCTGAGGGAACGGAACACCAGAATCTGTGAACTAACATCTCCTCTCTATCCATTGAGTCATATAAAATGGCCATCTTGCTATTATCTTCCCGTTATGGAAGACCTTCGTGATTCTATGGAGCAGGTGGTCATATATTATTAACAATCTTTGTGTTAGATCAAAACATTGCTGTTCATTTTTGTCCAGAAAAGCCTTGAAGTTGGCTTTGTAGGATCCCTGCTGTGAGTATTATATAAAGCACCACCACCATCTGCTGTTTTATTTTATATGCTTTGTAATCCATCACAGAAATATTGTTTTTCTTCTTTATCCAAACCATACTCCCTTGAGTTGTCATAATCTGGCTATTTATGGCATTCCCTAAATACTGAATCTCAGCTCTCCACTTTCTTAACACAACAGAAGGGTAGTCACATTCACATTTGCCCAGTCCACATCTAAAGTACTGCTTTGGTAGATTATTATTTCTATTATCTTGCATTTATAAGGCACCAACATATTACTTTTGCTTAAGAGTTTATTGTCATATTATTGTCTGTGTCTAATATTGATCACAGTGTAAGGGGGGAGCCTGGCAAAAGGGTCCACTGACCCACCATGCTGGAGAAAAAAAGCATTGGCATCTCCAATGCCTGCCATACACCCACAGACGGGTGCAGACAGACGAGCTCAGATGAGCTCTGGAATGCAAACGTGATGACGTCATCACGTTGCATTCTGGGGCTACTTTAGTCGGCCGGGCACCCTTTGAGTGCCGGCCATTAGCTTCAATGAAGACGCCTTCATTGAAGTTAATGGCATCGGCTTGAATCGGCCAGAGATTATCTGACATGTCCGTTCTCTGGCTGGCCGAGCAGTCCTGTCGCCCCATGTGGGCACACGTCGAGTAGCGGCCGATTTTGCTGCTGACCGACGGCGCGAGCGCGCACGCCCGTCGCTCAGCGGAAAAATCGACCGCTAATCGGCGTGTGTATGCCAGGTATAATGGTCCCCATACACCTTTAGATTTATCTGTCAGATTTCCTTTAGATCTCCCTTTGTTTTACCAAAACTATGTAATATGAGGGACTTTCTAAACCATCAAGTCTACCTGTGTTCAATCGCAGAGGATCCGGCACTACATAGTTGTTGGTAGATCTAAAGGTTATCTTACAGATAAATCTAAAGGTATATGGCCAGCTTAAAGTGACGGATTGGTTATCATTACAACCTGGACAACCTCAGTAATATAACGAACAAGAACACAATAAGACTTCCTTTAGGCAACTCACACTGGGAACCTGGATACGGACCAGTAACCCTTCGCCAGACTACACAAGCCTTAGAAATGAAGAAATAGCCTGGAGGTGGTAACACAAGCAGAACGTTTTAATGAAAGAGGGCAAAAAAGCAAAGTTAAAGCACAAATCATAGTAGATGAAACAGACAGCTCAATCCCTGAACAACATGATACCTTCTAATGTTTTACATCTTAAAATCCTTTGTGGTCCCCAGCAGGAGACAGTTCATGACTGACAGCCAACAAGCATGCTCTACCAGCTTTTGGGGAATTTGTTTTTTTTAATCCATTTTCAGCTGACTCAAACTGAGACCTTGTAAAAAAAAATAACTTGCCTGAATGGTGTTGAATCAAAGTTTTTAACATTTTGTAAGTCCTGGTCCAAAAAGTCAAACACTTAGTGTAGTGACCTGAGAAAGGGCCACATAACTGTGTTTATATGCACTGTATGATATGCCTGTATAGTGCTTAATTGTTGGTGTGTCCCCTTAAGGATTGAACCTGCTGTGTACGTGTTATTGGAACCATGAGCCATGGCTGGTTACGTCACTTCTTTTCCCTCCAAAAAGTAGCTAAGTTACTTCTGCTCAGCTACAGGCCTTAAGCCAGCCCCTGTCTGAGGACATAGTCAGTCCTTAGAATGTTCTGGGCTCTCTGGCTCTTCTCTGCTCTGCTTCTCTAGTCTGCAGGCAGTCCAACCAACACCCAGCCAAATGGTTCCAGCAACACAGTAGCAGCCACAGTAACGCTTGTCCCTACGATTGAACCCCTTCTCCACCCTCGGGAGTCAGAGATGCTTGTAAATAATCCTAAATAAACTGTAAATAGCCCCGTACCAGCTTGGGTGGACCTTCGCTTTATTGGGGTGTGAGCTCAGCTTGAAAAGTGGACAAGAGGACATCCATCTCTAGAACCTGGTTGTGTGAGTACTTCTACTTATCGCACCCGCACAACACTTCATTTTCTCTATGCCTAATTTATCTCCTTTAGTTTCTTATTCATTAGTTCAACAATGGTATTTTACATTATCTACGTACATTATCTCAAGCCCTAACCCTTTCAGGTATTCATACATGGTTAGATTTTTATAGGCTTTAAGCTGTGTACAATGCATAGATATGGGCCAGATCGATGGCCACTTCGAGCTCCGTGAGCGCTCTGGCCATCCCTGTTTTCGAGTGGGACTAATCAATCCCGCTCGAACACAGGGATATCAGACATGTCCGTTGCTTTACATGGAAACCGCAGGTCTCCATGCAAAGCATCGGCTGAGCTGGAGTCACAGCAGTGCTGCGCCTCCAGCTCTTCCAATATCTGACAGCATAGTGATGGTGTCATCACCCTGCTGCAGGGAACCTCGAACAGCTCTAATATCGAGCCATGTGTTCCCTGCTTCAAATGCTAAATCGTATTACAAGATGAAGAGTGCTAGACAGTATATCAAAACAGACCCTCGGACTTTGGGTAGGGGCCTCTCTACGGAATCCATCAGCTTTTCCTATGGGAATCCAGAGAAGTACTTACATTTCTACCTACTGAATGTTCCAACTGGTTTTTAATTATCACTGTTAGGTGCACTGTCTAAAGCCCCCCATACACGTTCCGATTATTCTCCCGACCGATTTTTCGTCCGATCCTGTCACCCGATTTTCACCTGAAATGTAATGGTCGGTTGGTCGGCTGGCACGAAAAATCGGAATTCGAATTATCACCGATCCATCAGCCCGACCCTATTTATTAACAGCAGATCGACCAAAACTTTACGGACAGGTCCGAAGCGGTCCCGACCAACTTTAAACATAAAATGATCAATGTTGTGATGATGTTTTTTAGGTTGATCAAACTAAAAACTCAAACCGTGTATGCCCAGCTTAACCCCACACCCTCATCCTTTCACCCTCCAAAAGATGAAGTAATGACCATCATATCAATCAAAAACAATGCGCAATGTTGAGGATGTCACATCTGTACAGGTGCTGTTGGACAATTAAAATAGTCTAAAATAGGCGCAAATTTCCCCCCAACTAACGTTTCGTTGAAGACTTCTTCAGGGGGTATTATATGTCATTTCATCGGCCAAATCTACATAACACAAACAGCCAACACAAGGGTATACGTCGTATTGAATAACTAAATCGACATAAAAGTGGACACAGACCTTCAGGGGTTACTCACGTCCATAGATCAATATAGGGGGAAAGACATGATTTCTCAAGATGGTGTCCTCACCGCACCGATCATGTTTACTTTGGTAAACATGATCAGTTGATGGTTTGGGTCGGTCTTGTTGTACGAAGATCACCACGATTTGTGGAGGATTTGGACATGAGCTGATCTCCATTTTGGAGATCGGCTCATGTCCAAATCCTCCACAAATCGGAGTCCCAAGGTGTTGTTGCATCGATTCCCGATCCCATCAATTGCCGATTTCTGATCCCCTGGAAAGATTGGATCAGCAACCAATCGGCATTTGACAAAACGACCTGTGTATGGCTACCTTAACAGATGCTTGGTTTACTTTTGCAGTTCTCAAAACTGAATTTGACTCAGCAGAGATCACATGCCTCTTCCTTACAGCAAAACTTTTATAACATCAACAGAGTTGAGAAAAGCAAGCAACATGCTGTAATGTGTTTCAGTTGAATAAATCTATTTAAATTGGTATTATTAAGGTAATTATTATTATTCTTCTTCCAAAATACAACAGAAAAGTTGTCCAAATATGAATAATAAACCTAAACTGGGGAAAAAAAACTAATCTGAAAAGTTGTTATTCTAAAAATCTTCATCTACTTGCATATTAACCTCCCTAGCGGTTGAGACGAACCCTGTTCGTTCGCCGTTCAGGGTCACCCAAACCGCAGGGGAAGTCGGCACCCGATGCCTCCCAGGAAAGCCGCAGCGATTGTCTTCATTGCTGCAGCATTTCCAGGGTTTGGCACCGCCCCGATCGCGTCACGGTGACCATAGACCTCCATGTTAATGGAGGAGTGCTGGCTTTCCCGCCCACGCAGCTGGTGTAAATAATGGCACCAGCTGTGTGGAGAGGGGCGGAGGGAGGGAGCGAGTGACAGGCAGTGTACTTTGTACACTGCCTCGATTGCCCGTACCGCGCCATTAAAAACGGCGCGATACGGACAGTGCGCTAGGGAGGTTAAAGTTATGCCACTGATTGCCAATGATTGATTTTAATCAGTTTGATTTAAATCAAGCCTTACTGACAAGTGATTTCAATCATGATTTAAAATCAGTTTGATTTAAATCAAATCCACCCTGCTCATAACTATTGGTTTCGGTGGACTGACCTTTTACATGGAACAGTCCAAAAATGCATAAAGAATTTTCAAACTTAACACTCAAAATCAATCTGACAGCAGTTCTTAAAAGATAAATTACGAAGTGCTGCTGAAATAGAATACCATGTGACAGTCTAATCACAACCACATTTCCACTTTGGTCACAGCGGAATAGATAGGTTTGAATAGAAGGGCTTACCGATAACCCATAAATTCCTCTATGAAAGAGGAATTCCTTGAAAACCTCATCAGTACCAGGTCTACGTTCCCAAGGTGCTCCCTCCATGTATTCTACACTTAAAATATTGCTTTAGGAAAAACAGGTGATAAGACTTGGAGAAAATATGAGCTTCTGTCTATGAGATTTATGGGGTGGAAACTCGCATCTGTGTCACTCCTGTGGTGAGGCAGCCATTATGTCTCTATTTGATAGCCAACATTCATGTTATACCTTCATCTTTAACTCATTCTGGCAAATGGGTCAACTTATGATTCCAAGTGCCAGATGTGTAGCAGAATATTGGATTATTAGAGGGCCAGGACTGTGGGTTCAGGAAGTACCTGCCTAATTATGTGTACCTTTAAATATTTCAATGCAGTAAGGATATGTTTCCACATCCATTGGGACCCCCACCCCTAAAGCTAGCCATACACGTGTCGGATTCCATGTCCAATCGATTCATCATCCGATCGATTCCGGCGATTCTGCCGGGAATCGCAGGTGTGATCAATCGGCCAATTAAGAGAATCCGATCGCTGCATACCACCTTGTCCAACGGATTCCGGGACGATTCCGTGTCCGATTGTCCACCTCCGATTCCACCTCACAAATGGCAACTCCCCCTGATCCGGGCAGAATCGGATGAGAAAGACCAACATGTTGGTTCTCCGTCGGATCCGATTCTGAGCCCCTGAACGATCGGACCTGATCGATCGGACAAGGTGGGCTGCATGCGATTCCGGCATGATCGTTTCGCGTGCACGCGCCCGGAATCGATCGTGCCGGAATCCGGTGTGAATCCGACACGTGTATGGGGGCCTTTAGCGTATTGCTTGGCAGGGATCCCGACGGAGCACAGACTTTACCTGCTCGGCACATGCTGTGTTTAGACATTCACCGATGCAGAGGTTGAACTTACTCCACTACGTTCAGCCTTGCATCGGCGGAACGGCTCAGCGCTGTGAAGACATAGCATCCGCCGAGCAGGTAAGTGAATGTGCTCTGTCCAGACCTCCCGCCAAGCAATACACTTAGTGGAGGGGGTCCTGACGCATGTGGACCCCCCCTTTACAGTGTAGGCCATTTCACATCTACAAAGCTGTGCTTTGGGGTAATAAAAGACACACATGCGGGAACACTTCAGTGTCAGGTAACCTGGTCCATTACCAGTGTGAATTTGGGGGGTTCTAGGGGTTTACCTTCGTCACACTAGAGTCCAGCAAAAGCCCCAAACCATGCTTTATCGAGCCAACAAAACAACCAAAATGGCAGCCGTTCCAAAATCATGTCTGTCATGTATCCCAAAACAGATACCCCAAACAAGCGGTCTTACAGGTTCTTGCCAATGTGTCCCCGATCAGTCGTGTAGTCAACAGGGTAAAGCGATCTAGCTTGTCCTTCATAGACATGTCTTTAGAGCAGCCATGAGTTCCCCCTGATGAGATCACCTGACCTCAATATATGGCTGCTGTGCAGCCCAAACCAACCCTTCTCCAGCATCCCAAGGGTTACCTTTAAGGTTACCCAGACCAAAATAGACACATATATATTGTTCAGGACCCATCCCTGGCGCCCTGTATACCAGCTAGACTGCCCCTTAGTTGCATTGCGCTGTGCTTGTAACTCAAGTGTCATACATACAAGTGTATGTGCGGGCTGCTGCGTGTTTGTGGTAACACTCTGCATTGTACGGTTCGGTAAATGTTTTCTATGAAAACCTGTATACCTTCTGTTAACAATAACAAAATCTGATAACAAAATATTCTGAATCTGTGTTTGAATGGAAAGGGGTGCTTTATAATTTTCCTATATAGAAAAGGGGGCCCTGCAAGGACAGTTTGGGAACCACTGCCTTAACCATAGCATTTACCCTATTACAAGTGTCCACATTGCAGTCTGGGGATGTGAATGCTGCCTATTGGCCACCAAATTGCCTTTCACAGAGGTCCTAAGAGGGTCTTGTAGTTTAAGGGGATAACTTTTATTTGTTTCTACAAATATGGAAATGATTCAGAAAGAAAAATGACTTTTCACTCGTGTATCACATAGGCAGAACATATGGTTTGGTGATGAAGTGATGAAATGGTGCAACATTATGCAGAAAAGTTTTTTTTTGCCAAAGATCCCCTTATTCTGCAGATGAAGCCGTACATTCGATTCTTTCCAGATTGCTGGGATCACAAGAAGAAGACGACCTGATATGGAAAAGCCCAATGTTCTTTTGAAGGAAACAGCACAAAGCACAAAGAAAAATGCTCAGGAGGCCAAGTCAGACAACTTTCACAGAAAAGACTGGACACCAAGCGCAACAACACGTCCAAAACTACAATTCAGCCAGAACCGTATTTTCCTTGTATAACCATTGTTATTCAAGAGTGAGGTAATGTAAACCACATTTTGCAACTGGGTTTTAATTATCAGCTTCTTAGATATGTAAATATATTGGTGGGTAAAACAGCAAAGCTGTATGGTAATCTCTGCAAAACTAAACTAATATCAGATAGATGTTTTGTGTTAAATGCATTCCAAGACATGTGGCAATATAAAACGTTCAGGTTTTCATTACCACCCACGGAGATCACAGCACTCCCAATGCCTTCACCGGCTTTCACTTCTAAAGGATGCCACTGCTTTTGGACATGAATCATTCAGCCACCATCTAGCTCCTGAATGAAGATGTTGACATGCTGCAGGGTGGTTTGTGGTAGCACACTGCTTTGCACGTTACAGCAAAACGTAAACACAAAGTAAATGTGAACCCTGTACTTCACATTACTCAATCTGCACAGGGTTGCGGTACTGCAACACAAATGCGGCTAGTGTGAAGTTGACCTAAATCTGAACCTTCTTCTGCTGGATCTCTCCTCTGCCTTTGACACTGTTAACCACCCTCTTCTCCTACAGACCTTGCGCTCTATTGGTATTCGTGACTCCGCACTCCTGGTTCTCCTCCTACCTGACTGACTGACCACTCTTTCCAAACTTCTTTCAATGGCTCTTCTTCTTCTCTCCCCCCACCCCCCTCCCTGTTGGTCCAGTCCTTTTCTCCCTGTACACCTCCTCCCTTTGCAAACTCATCTCATCCTTTGATCTGAAATAGCATTTATGCTGAAGATACCAAAATTTACCTATCCACCCGGCCTTTACTCCCTCTGTCCTGGACAACATCTCTCAGTGCCTATCGGCCATATTTTCATGGATGACAGATTTCTGAAACTAAATCTGAGCAAAACGGAACTCATCATCTTTCCCCTTCACATTCCAAGCCCCCCCCCCCCCCCCCCCCCCCCCCCCCCCCCCCCCCAACATCTAACTTACAGTTAATAACACCGTCATCTCCCCTATTCCACAAGCTCGCTGCCTTGGTGTCACCTTCGACTCTGCGCTCTCCTTTTTCTCCCCACATTCAGAACATCGCTAGATCCTGCCACTTCCATCTCCGCAATATCTCCAAGATAAGGGTCCCCATACACCTTTAGATCTCTCTGTCAGATTTCCTTTAGATCTCCTTTTGTTTTACCAAAACCATGTAATTGTTATAAGAGGTTTATTGTAGCTATAAACAAGACAGAGCCCTTGCAAATCCAGTGCACAAAAGTCAGAGATTGGTGTTTATTGCAATGAGAGAAATTAGTATTTGATCCCTTGACATTTAGCAAAAACCTTTGTTGGAATAATTGAGGTCAGACGTTTCTTGGATCAGATGTTCATTGGCAGACTGTAGATGGGCCTGTACATGTGCCGTCTCAAGCTGGGAAGTCCTTAAGGGGGCTTTGAAATATGTCCATTACAGAGTAGTGTGTTACCAATTGCTTTTTTGGTGACGATGGTCTCTGCTGTCCTAAGATCCTAGCCAAGTGCATCACGTGTAGTTCTGCGCTGCTTTGTCACCGTTCTCATGCTCATTGCAGCTGCACAAGGTGAGATCTTCTATAGAGCCCCAGACTGAGGGACATTGACAGTTATTTTTGTTTCTTCCATTTGCAAATTACTATTAATGTTTATTTATTTATATAGCGCCAACATATTACACAGCACTGTACAACACATAAGAGTGGAGATACAACACAGAATAGTACAAACAGGTACAGGTTATGACACAGGAGGAGAAGAGGACCCTGCCCGGTCGGGCTTACAATCTAATAGGTTGGGGAGCAAGGTATACAATAGGTGGGAGGGGAATGGGACTGGCATGGTGGTGATGTTAGGAATGAGAAGATGGGTAGGCCAGACGGAAGCGGTGATTTTTTAGGGCTTTTTTAAAAGTGCCAAAAGTAGAAGCAAGTCTAATGGGGCGAGGGAGAGAGTTCCAGAGAGTAGGAACGTCCCTAGAGAATCCTGAAGCCGTGCATGTGATGAGATCCCCGGCATGTGACAGCTCGGCCGGCCAGAGAACGGACATGTCCAATAATCTCTGGCCGGCACGAGCCGATGGAAGCCGATGCCATAAGCTGCAATGAAGACGGCGTCTCCATCGCAGCTTATGGCCGGCACACAAAGGGTGCCTGGCCGATTGAAGGGGCCCCACAATGCAACGGGATGCTAACGTGATGACATCATCACGTTAGCATCTCGGAACACATCGGAGTAGGTCAGTCTGACCTACTCGGTGTATGTATGCCCAGCATAAGTCTGCAGTCGTGTCCCTGACATCCTAGGACATCTCTTTGGTCATGGTAGCTAGTTCTGAGGACAGGTGTCTTTTATACAGGTACTGTAAGTAGGAGGGAATAACTTTCGCCCCTTACAGAGGTTGCTGACCTCAGCTCATTAACACCATACATTGAAACCGTCTGAGAGCTTGAAATGTTGCTGGTTGATAGGGGATCAATTACTTATTTCCCTTCTTATTGTAAGAAAGAAATGTACAGCTCTTTAAAATTAAGTTGTTGAGAACTATCATTTTGGATTGTTTCCCATGAGAAGACAACAAATGATTGCTGCACAGACAATGCTTGTTCTGGGGAAAGAGCAGGTGGAAGGATGAGTAAGTGGTGGTGGTTGATGGATAACTGCTGGCAGAACAAGCAACGGCTGTGCCCGGCACCCATACACACACCAGACATTGGGTTGAGACCAGCATGATAGATTGCCTCAGCAGAGGATTATGTGACATGTGCCTTAAGGTTGGCTGAGGGACTAAATAAATAATTAAATCAAAACAAAAATCAATTGTTCAAAAGTGCTTGTCTTCAATGCACTATAATGTCACACTGCACACGACCGCCATGGAAGTCAATGGCCTATGACAAGCTGTGGAGAGACAGTCACTTCAAGTCATCATTGCATTTATGTACATAAACGTAATGGAGGCTTGACACATGACAGTTAATGGACGCCTCAGACTGAAGTATACCTAATGTGCCCAGGTGCATAGTGTAGTCATAGCCTTTTCTAATGCTGGGCATACACGCGTAGATTACCAACAGATTCCCATCAAGCGCAGCACGAGCTTCCTTGAGATGCAGAACTGCTGCAATGTCACCTTTGGATGGGAACCCTTTTGGATGGGGTATTAAAATATATAAAAGGAGTGGGACAGAGAGCAAAACAGGAGAGGAGCAAAGTAGAGAAAGGAAGGTGTGGGGCAAACAAAGGTTTAAATAAAAATAAACGAAAATGATTAGCAAAAAAAAATAGAAATTAGAAAGTCTTTCAAAGCAGATGAAATGAGAAAAGAGTGAAATCCAGAGAATGGTTATGATGATACCTTTCAGCAGCTTACACCTTCATGACACCTAAATATCACAGCCTAGAAATTAGGAGCTATGCGACAAAGAATGTGTTCTGATGCTGTCATAACCCTCTTAAAGGCCGTCATTGGAATATACAATGAAGAAGTGAATGAGACACAACCTTGTCACTCGAGGCATCCCCTCTCAACACGAGATTCCAGACGCATCTGGCTAAAGTTAGAGCGATCCTACCAAGAAAAGGCTGGATTGATTTATGATTGGAAACAAGCAAGCCTATGTCCATAATTTAAAGCACAGCTAAACTCAAAAATAAAAAAACACCAAACAAAATGTATTACATTTTTACTTACCTCTAAACTGTCCCAATAGCTCAAAGTTGCTCAAAAAACAAAAAAGATATATTTAGCTACCGTGCTGATGCCTGTGGGAGCCACCATTTTAGATTCAGTGTAGCTTCCAGGCTTGTAAGAGTTATCTGCAATAACGCTGGTGGCCACCAGGGACCGCCAGATACAATGTGTCTCAATGGACACAAAGTGAAAGCAGAAACAATAATAATCATCACGAACAGCTGCTGCAGATGTCGGAAGCCCGCCGCGGCAATGAGGAGATGCTCACACAGAGGAGGAGGGGTGAGGGGAGAACTATACAGATGTCTCCACACAGGTAACAATTTTTTATTTACATATTGCTCCAATAATGTGGGGTTGGCTAGCCAGGGGGGAAAAGTGTGTCTGGTGGGTTTAGGTGCTTTAAGCAGTATTGTTTGGCTGCATGCGATCTTTAATATGTTCGCTCTTTTTGAGAAAGCCACTTGCAGTAACTCCGGGAAGTTGTTTCAGCCAAACCTCCGACCACATTTTGCTGGAAAGGTCTATCTCAATACTGTCAAACTCAGAAGAAAACATGAGCCAAACAGAGTTAAATTAATCTTCAAGATTAAGGCCTTTCAGGTCTATGCCTAAATCATTCCAGGACAATTATAGCACTTTGCTACTCAACAGCAATCTGAAGACTTATACGCCAGAGAAAGCAAAATATTTCCTGAAGTTATTAACTTCCAACATGAATAAAAAACTGTAGCCCTCGTGACCTAGAGAACAGATGGGGACTCATAAAATAAAATTCCTAAAAGAATGAAAGCCCAAGAAAGGCTGAAATAATAACAGTTTTACACAAATTATACATCGAGGCTATGTGTATATTACCTGTACTAAGGGATCAAACTATGGCACAACATTTGTCAATGCCATTCCAATGGAGTTCCATTACTTTTATATATAAGATGTAAGCCACAAACAGCAACTTATATGTGTTTGCTTAAAGTCCAACTGAGCTCTCAGAACAAAATTGCTAAAAACATTCCGAAATCATAAAGACAAAAGATGTGCCGAGTATTGAATGTATAAAGCAGACACACCCTGAGTACAAAAGCCAATCTTCTGCCACCATGCCTGCTCTTTCTACGGAAGTAGACCTCTGCAGGTCTCCAACAGGCCCGGAGGCATCACAGCTTGGGCTCTGCAATCTTAACCTTCTGAGCGCTTGGCCCGAATAAACTCGGGCTGAGTTTCATGCATCATGAAACTCAGCCCCAGTTAACTGGAGCCGTGCCCGAGGTCTCGCCGTCTTCTGACGGCGGTCGGGAGCATCGGCATGTATGCCGAAGGTTCCGGGTCCGCCCCCGATCGCGTCACCGGTGACGCGAAGGGGGCGGGGGTAGGCGGCGCCATAGACCTCCGTCAAACTGGAGGGGCGTCGCTTTTCATCAGCATAAGTCCGGTGTCTCCAGTGACGCCGGGCTTATGTTAATGACCCTCAGCTGAGCAGGAAATCACGGCATATTGTGCTCCGCCGCGATTGCCCGTGGCACGGTTATGAAAAAACCGTGCCACGTGGCAAACGCTCAGAGGGTTAAGCTGGCCAGACATGGTCGATCAAATGCTGCACACCTGGTGCAATCGACAAAAAATGATCTTAATCGATAATAATATCGTAAAACGATCGGACATGTTGGTAAATTTTAGTGACAAGATGCTCTAACTCCTCTCTGCTCCTTCACTGCAATGACATTCGGACTACTATAATATTTCTAATTGCATGGAACGAGTAGATGGAATCTTTCCACTGAGGTGAGAACAGGCCAGAATAATAAGCTAAACAGGCCTGATCTGCCACCCAGGCCATAGTTTGCCCTTATCTGCTCTTACTCCCCTGAGCAACTAATGGAGAGGCACATTTTACAACCTATTTAAATATGGTAGGAGAGATGAGTCAACAAAAATGTATTGTTCCAATGCAGAATGTTATGTTAATGCACAACTCCCATTATTAGAATTGTATCAACTCACTCAGCTATTACTGTTACTGTGAGCTCAGTCTGTTGTTGTGAATATATAACGTGACTCCTCCCATATGTAAATAACTGTGCAAGAGCTGGGTGAATTGAGTTGTGTATTTACATTCTGCTTTGCATGGAAAAAAGTATTTGATACATACTCATTCCTCCTCCTTTTATGTAAAAAGGTGCTCATAGGTAAATTGTTAGCGCCAGATTGTAAAATCTGTCTCTCAATTGGTTGGTCAGAGGATTTAGAGAATGGGCTCTGCAAGTGCATAGACTCATGAGTAAACTTTCAACCCTGCACACTTAGCTGGAGCTAAGACCTCCCTCCTGGTCATTTGGCATGGTTCAACCCAACCCAAATGTTTGAACATGCTGTATTTTCACTTAGTATGGATTAAATACAAAACATGGCAATCATGCAGAAATGTCTGAGAGTGATCCCAGTAAGGTATGCAGTATCCTGTGACCTACAATAACTTTCAGAAACTAGACCTGACTTCAGATTTTGTATTCATTCTGGTGAATGGATCCTGAAGAAGGGAAACTGGTATTATAAGTTTTTTCTCACCCTAGGCGTTCCTCCATGGCAGATTCCTGCAATGGCTTGCATGTAGCTCATTTCATTTCCTTGCAAGCAAACCTATAAGCCCTGCTTGTTTTGTGACCTACTTCTCCAGCAATGTGGAATGTCTTGGCAGATAGATTCAAAATAATCATGAACCATGCATGTTTAGCACACACCTCCCATCGGTCTTAGACCTGTACGTAAATTTCCACACATCTCTACCTCCAAAATCCTTCTCTCTTTGTATATATAAACCTATCTTAACAGTTTGTTATGTGAGTAGTGCTGCTATGCCGTGATTTGGGATAACTATCATTCCCCAGATGAAGCTGCACCAAATTACCTTAGTTATATGAACCAATGTGAGAACCACCTCCGGGGACAAAAAAAATCCAACCAAAAACACAGACATACAACTCATTGAATTAGTATTTAAATGCTTAAAAAGTAGATGATTGGCTGTCAATGAAACCCTCTGGCTTTATCTTTTGAGTAGAGTAATTGCAGCAGTAATACGATAACACTTTCCAACTTATGGAGAAAGGGGGAGGGGGTAGTGGGGACCAAGGACCATAGGATCAATGTCCCAGCCCTTAAGGTCCCCATACACGGGTCCGTTTCCCAAACGGGCGCGTGCACGCCAATCGATCGTCCCGGAATCGCGTGAAGCCCACCTTGTCTGATCGATCACGTCCGATCGTTCGGGGGCCCAGAATCGGATCGGACAGAGAACCAACATGTTGGTCTTTCTGATCCGATTCAGCACACATCAGGGGGAGTTGCCATTTGTGAAGTAAGCGATCAGACACGGAATCGTCCAGGAATCCGTGGGACAAGGTGGTATGTAGCGATCGGACACACTTAATTGGCCGATCGATCGGACCTCCGATTCCTGCTGAGATCGCCGGAATCGATCGGATAGGTGTTCGATCGGCCATGGAATCCGACTGTGTATGGCTAGCTTTAGTTCCTAACACACAACCGCCTCACAAGTTTTTCCCTAAACAGTAGGGACCTGGGAACTTTAGAGGCCAGACAGGGGATCTAGATGGCTATGGGTTAATACACCATGAGATATATATGCATAAACAGTCATAAGAAAAAGCCATAATGCATAACAAAGTCCATACAGTATAAACAGGTTAAAAAGTATTAGTCCGGTAAGGTTTGATGTCCATATCATGGGTGGATTCGACAACGCATGTTGAGTGGTAGTCAGGATCCTGTTCAGTGAAGGAGCAGAAATGGGAGGAGATCATGGGTCACAAGATGGATCAAATAATGAGTCACTCATGATCTCCTCCCATTTCTGCTCCTTCACTGAACAGGATCCTGACTACCACTCAGCATGCGTTGTTGAATCCACCCATAATATGGACATCAAACCTTACCGGACTAATACTTTTCAACCTGTATACACTGTATGGACTTTGTTATGCATTATGGCTTTTTCTTATATCTCATGGTGTATTAACCCATACCCATCTTGTTCCCCTGTCTGGCCTCTAAAGTCCCCAGGTCCCTACTGTTTAGAAAAAAAACTCATGAGGCAGTTGTGTGTTAGAAACTAAGGGCTGGGACATTGATCCTATGGTCCTTGTTCCCCACTAGCCCCTCCCATTCTCCATTTATATTTTGGGATGTTGGCCTACTCTTTTGTCTATTGACATTCAAGGATTCAGGATCGCTTTATATTTTAGTCACTTTGCCACTTAAATTTTTGATTTTCACTCTCCCTCCCTATCAAAGACTTAAGCAAGACTGTCACTATTGTCATTAGCTAGCATTTCATAGGAGCGACATAGTAGGCCCTGTATTTCCCCAATGACAATTTAACTTTAAAAAGGACTATGCATGAAAATGTTAAATTCTAGCAGTCTTTCATTACCACTCACAAAGGCAAATATACAAATATTACAGATATGGCTGTGCTGAAAAGACAAAAATAGACACTTCTGCATCTCTCATTATGAGTCTCATGCTAGCGAGGCAAGATAACATATACTAATGAATCCCAATTCCATATTCATATTTCACCAAGACTGAGGGCCCAGTATGGAGCATCTTGAATTTAATTTATTGAAAGGTCAATTTATATATTGCAAGAACCCAAATGGTCTAAGGACTTCCACACTCAACCTAAGTCCAGTTTACAAGCTAAAGAAGGTAAATGGATACTTTCGGGTTTGGTTTGGTTTACTCAATCCTTCTTAATATATACCAAACAACCATTTGACTGTAAGGCTTTGTTTCCATTGTACGTCGGGAGCCCTCCGCTAAGCGTATACGCTAAGCAGGGGTCCCGACGTATCCCATAGACTCAGCCTGCCGGCAGATGGTCTGTTTAGACATCCGCCGGTGTACAGGCTGAACGTACTCGACTACGTTCAGCCTGACACCGGCGGATCGGGTCGGCGCAATGAAGACAGACCCGTCCGCCGAGCAGGTAAGTCTATCTGCTACGTCGGGGACCCCCGCTAAGCGTACACGGCTCCCGACGTAATGGAAACAAGCCCTAACACTTATACAATTAAATCAATAGTACATTAATATGGTAATTATTTAATTTAGATATCCCATGCATTCAAATCATTTTAATTAATGATGAATTTCAAAAGTTTATGGTTCATACAAGGAACGGGACTAGGGAAATATATTGATAAAGATGTGCCAAATCATGATAAAATGTATGTGAACTTTTTGCCATGATTTGTGAAAAGTTCAAATATCGTTCAAAAGTTCCTGTAATTTAGTCATTCAACTTCAAAGGTGAAATTAATATATGAAATAGACTGATTAATTCATCAAAAGCGGCCTTCAGCTCTACTGCATTGTTTGCTCTCATGTCTCTCGTTTTTCTCTTGGCAATGCCCCATTGGTCCTCTACGGCCCAGGTGCCCAACCTGCGGCCCTTTGGGTGTTCTTTGGCGGCCCCCCTCAGTCTTGCACTTGAGGTCCCCAAAACCTAACTATTAATGCATAGGGCATGGGATCTCACCTTTCTGCCAAATCGAAGGTTATGCACCCCATCGATAAAATCAATGGCTTTTAAGCACATAACCTTTGACAATATATAGAACACAAAATGTGTATTACCATCCTAAAGTGTTCCCTAATACTTAAAGTGAAATAAAAAAAAAATTGTTATAAAACATAACGTCTTCTAGCGCTGCCTGTTGTAATCTTTTTCATAAAAAAATGCTTATACAAGTCAGTGTAGTTTGAAAATTTTATGTGCGCACTTGTGGCCCTCCATATCAACTCAGTTGCCCACCACTGCTCTATGGGATTCAGGTCAGGCGAGTTTGCTGGCCAATCAACCCCAGTAATCGCATGGTCAGCATGAAGTGCTCCAAAATCTCCTGGTAGGTGGCTGCGGTGACTCTGGACTAAAGAAAGCACAGTAAACCAACACTAGCAGATGACATGGTTCCCCAAATTAACACAGACTGTGGAAACTTCACACTGTTCAGGAGCGGCTTATTAAGAGGAATACAAACATTTGAAGCTCATGTCCAGGATTCGTCTGTGTGTGGTGGCTCTTGATGCATTAACTCCAGGCTCAGTCCACTCCTTGTGAAAGTCCACAACACTTTTGAATGTCCTTTTCCTTTTCCAGGCTGCGGTCACCCCTGCTGCTTGTGCACTTCTTTCTTCCACATTTTTCCCTTCCACATAACTCCCTATTACTTTGATACAGCGCTTTGTGAACATGCAAGTTATTTTGAGATTACCTTTGAGGCTTTACCTCGCATGGAGGGTGTCAATTATGTTTTCTGCACAACTAACAGGTCAGCAGTCTTTCCCATTATTGTGAATCAGATTGAGAGACTATTAAAAGTCTTAGGAACCCTTTACAGTGGTTTTGGATTAACCGTTTGCGCTTTTCGCGCCATTTTTTATGGCATGAAAAGCTTGTTTTACCGGCAATCACGGCGGAGTACACTGTACTCCGCCGTGCTTGCCGGCTCTCCGCCCAGCCCTCTACACACCTCCGACGTCAAATAGACGCCGGCGGTGTGTGGAGAGGAGAGCGCGCCCCCTCCATTAACATGGAGGTCTATGGCGCCGCCCACCCCCTTCGGGGCCATAGATGACGCCGAAGACACGGGGCCTGAAGGGCTCCGTGTGTCGTGGCTCTTCTACAGCGGTTTTGCCCAATCATGGTAAGGGCACAGTTTGATCGGCGATCATCAAACTGTGCCCGAACTGAGTTTGGGCAAATCGCTAGGGAGGTTAATTAGCTGTTCTGATACTTTGGGCATAGAATATAGAACCTTTTCACAATATTCACATTTTGTGAGATTTGGGTTCTGCAAGTGCATAGACACATGAGTAAAGTTTCAGCCCTGCACACTTAGCTGGAGCGAAGACCTCCCTCCTGGTCATTTGGCTTGGATGGAGGCATCTAGAGTGAATACTGCATGCTTAAACCCAACCTATATGTTTGAACATGCTGTATATTCACTTAGTATGGATTAAAAAACACAACTTGATTTTGGGGTTCATAAGCTGTAAGCCATAATCAAATCAAGGTTTGAAATATCTAGTTTTGTATGTAATCAGTCTATTTCATATATCAGTTTCATCTTTTCAGTTTAATTACTCAAATACAGGAACTTTTGGACGATATTCCAACTTTTTACAAATCACCTGTACTGTACTGGTTTTGGAAAAATGCATATGATGAAAACTTCTTTATGTAACTTTGCAGATGTTTTTAATGTAATCTAATATAATTACATGGTTGCCTTTAAATTCCCATTAGACCTTAGGGAGATTTCTCTGGAAAACTTTTTTTCTTCTTTTCTTTGAATGCCTAATTGGTATGTTAGCAAATACCGTAATCACAATGGAAAGGTGGAGTATGTAAAATGTTTAAAAAGACCTTGCCATTCTAACCTGACATAATATCGGAATGTCAGAATGCTTCCTCTGGTCATGTCAGCAGTCTCCCCAAACATACACTGACATCAAGTTAGCTAAAGTGTAAAAATTTCTCTCCGGTCTCCCTGTGCCAGCACTGCCCTAAACGTCCTCTTAAGGCCCCCATACACGTGTCGGATTCGCACCGGATTCCGGCACGATCGATTCCGGGCGCGTGCACGCCAAACGATCGTGCCAGAATCGCATGCAGTCCACCTGGTCCGATCGTTTGCGTTGGTCTTTCTCATGCGATTCTGTCCGGATCAGGGGGAGTTGCCATTTGTGAGGTGGACAATCGGACACGGATCCGTCCCGGAATTCGTTGGACAAGGTGGTATGCTGCGATGGATACTCTTAACTGGCCGATTGATCACACCTGCGATTCCCGGCAGAATCGCCAGAATCGATCGGATGATGAATCGATTGGACATGGAATCCGACACGTGTATGGCTAGCTTTAGTGGAGCGCCCTCCTCTCTATACAAGGACTCCTTTCTTCAGTCTATATATCCCAAGAGCCACTTTGTAAACAAGAATGAATGCACTGCATGCAAAGATACACATGGAAAAAGGGTAAATTGTTAGTGCCAGATTGTAAGATGTGACTCTCCATAAGTTGCTCAGTGTGTTCAGAGAAGGGTACAGCTAGTGTATAGACACATATGATACTATAGTTTCAGGCCTGCACAGTAGAATGAAGGCTGCCCTCCTGAAAGTGTCTTGGATGCAGGGAATGAAACAAAGTTCCGCCTCCTGAATTGCTCCCAGGATGATTGAAACTTGATAAAATAAAGAGGCGTGCAGACATTTTCCCATTAAATTAAATAGTCCGAAAAATAGGATATTTCCCTCTTTAACTGCACGGACCTTGCATGTCATAGGATGAAAGGATTGGCAGGTTAAGTGACTTTTGTTGTCGCTGCTGTATTCAGGATGAAAAAAAAAATGAAAGGACCACTGAGCTTTTAAGGACTGTAATCTGTGAGTGAGATATCAGCATGCCCACGCTACTGGCACCCTTGCAGAGAGAATACCAGCCTGCACACTGTTGTCAAGAACTAGGGTGACCAAGTGACTCTCAAGAACGCCAGATATGTTCTCCTTACAGTAAGTGAACTGCTGTTAGCCAGCTATACACTTTGGGTTTGACATTTCAACCAACATCCTAAGCCTTTTGGTGCATCATTAAGGGTCATTGGAACCCATTTTGGGTTTGATATTTCGACTAACACCATAATGCTAAGGCACCACTTGCACTAAAATCCCTGTACTGACCGCAGGGATTATAGCGCAGTGCACAAGCCACCGATTGACGGCAATGGGGCTATGACAGGGCTGTCTACACAGCCCATCATAGCCCCCAATCCCTTGGTCCAAGCCTCTGTTCATTAAAGGTGGGTTTACACGTCTAGATTTTTTCGTCCGATACGAAAAACTAACGATTTTTGTGAATGATTGTACAAAAATCTAGAATGGCAATTTGGTTCGTTGGATAATTTTTGTTCGACCTCGAACAAAAAATCATTCAAAAAGTCATATTTTTGGGGGATTTATTTTGGATTTATGTTTTGTATGTTTTGTATTACTGTGTGAATTGCAAAATGAATAATAAAAAAAAGATAACTCAAAAAAAAAAAAAAAAGGTCATATCGAACATGTTGGTAAATTTTTATCGGCCATAGTAATTCTGAATATATTTTCATTCGATATCGGGATGGACGAACAAAAAAAATCGAATGTTACATTCGATAAGTGGGCGAACGATGTTTGACAAAAAAAATCTAATCGGCAGTTGACGAACAAAAAATCTACACGTGTAAACCCACATTAACAATCAATGGACGCATCATAATGACATCAGCCCATTCATGTAAAGGGGCCATTTTATTAGCTGCCCTAACGGAGAGAAAAAGGGGGGGGGGGGTTGCACATAGTGGAGCCCTAGCCGAAGTCTTTTGGTGTATCATTAATGGTCATTAAAAACCAGGCAAGAAGAGATATGTATCTGGCTTTTTTGCTCTTTTCTTTTACCTTCAACTGAATTGATACCTACAACCTTACTGTTCTGTCTACAAGGACTACCAAGAAAGAGACACTGGGATGTTGGCAGGTTGGGACAATTGTTCTCTATTAAGTTGGGGTCTCGGATCCCCGTTTTGTGTTTTGTTTTTGTGAACTACATACACAAACTAGAGATGCTCCGATCAGCATTTTTGGGGCCGATCACCGATCACCAAGATCATGATATTGTGCCGATTCTCCTGCCGATCACAAAATGGCAGGCGGGAATGCATCTGTATATATGGGGGGCCGAGTTTGCACCCTGTATATATGGGGCGCAGAGGTGCGCTGTTTAGTTGGAGGCGAGGTGTGCTGTCTATATGGGTGGGTTGCCTGGGGGCCAGATGGTCCACTGTATATACCACTTGAAAGTACATGCATAGTCCACGCTCATTGTCCCCTTATTACACACCGCTTCATTACTCTCATTATTTCGGTCGTTTCGGCACTTTCAACTGCCCCCACTAGTGTCTGCCCATACACTGTCACTCACATCACTAGGATAGGAAGGATATACAAAGATTAGGGCTGGAGAACTGTGACCGTGGAAGGGTCAGCTGCATTCATCACTCTACCAGAGAGCGCCGTGTGCGATAGTGGGGAAAAAGACACCAGGCATGAGTGAGGGCAGCCCAACTTTAGACCCCGGCCCTCATTTCCGCCCACCCCAGAGCTTCTGTGGTCCCACTGCGTGGTCGTTGGGCAGGAAGGAGCGAGGCCTCGCCCGGTGGTCCAGCAGAGGTAGCAGGCGATGGTGTAGCCGAGGTGTTCCAGCCTGGCCGAACCACCGACCGCGATACCGTCGCGAGTATGGCCGAAGCGCCAAACTGTCACCGGAGTGGAGGGTGACTACCAGCCGGTTGATGGTGAGGTTTGGGACGCAGGGATGAAGGATGGCCGAGGAAACAGGCAGGAAAACAGGGGTAAGTGAGGAGTCCAAGCAGGCTTCCATGCAGCTCGGCGTCAGGCCACGCCCCCCGTGATCGGCTTTTTTTGCGCCGATCGCCGATCATGCTATTTTACGAGCAAATATCGGCCGATCATGATCGGCGGCCGATCAATCGGAGCATCACTAACACAAACCAATAAAAAGATCTTAAAAAAAACAAAAAAAAAACAAGCAAGAAGGTGGGAGACCACTTTCCACCAGGTGGATCATCATGATTGTCTATGCACAGATTGTGAGCTCTTGGAGAGGCAGTTACCGATAGGACAGTCCTTGATATAGATTTGAATCAAGTGTCAGTGTCCTCCTCTATAATAAAGACCTGATAAACACACCACATGAAAGATATGCAATCTGGCCTTTTATCCAAGCCTGTCAAAGCAGAGATTTCATTGTAGAAGAGACAAGGAAACACTCTCCATGAACAGCTATGAGAGCAATCAAGCCATTTTGACAGTCTAACTCATTAAGCAATATCCCAAGACATCCCCTACAGGGGGTTTAAGAGCAGTAGGTGTTATTTTACTCAACAACAAAAAAGACAAACTAAGGATTGAGGCAAAATACCTATAGAGGTGATTAATGCTGTAGGTATGTGCCAAATAGTTCCTGAGGTCTCTCAACACTTTGCCTGAACTTGTACTACTGCCCCTTATTTACAGTCCCACACCTCCCTCTAGTGCTGATAAATGGTAACACAACTCAAGTACACAACACGTGCAAAGAGTTTACCAATGAAAACAAAGAATAGAGACTATTACATATTCTAACCAACAATGTGCCCAAGATAGGAAAAGCTCACACCTTGGCTAGGTGTCTCTGTATTACAGGGTATGCCAAATCCCTATAAAGTAATACATTTAGGAACAATATAAAATATCCTCAAACAATATAAAATATCCTGTCCCAGAGACAGCTTCCATATTTAAAAAATACATGGCAGGAGGCGTTTTGTCACCTCTTCTAAACCCAGAAAAAAGCCCTACCCTGTTTCCCCTATGATAAGCCCTCCCCATAAAATAAGCCACCCCCCGATTTTTGCCCAAAACCTTAAAATAAGCCACCCCCACCCCCTACCGGGCATACTGGTAGAACCCAAAAAAAGTGAGTCAGTGAAGGGGATGATGATTGGCACAGAGTGATCAAAGGGGACAATGAATGGCACAGAGTGATCAGAAGGAGACAATGATTGGCAAAGAGTGATCAAAGGGGAGAATTATTGGCACAGAATGATCAAAGGGGACAATGATTGGCACAGCGTGATCAGAATAAGACATCCCCCTGAAAATAAGACCTAGGGCATATTTTGGCGTTTTAAAAAATATAAGACAGTGCCTTATCATCGGGGAAACAGGGTAGTGCACTTTTGGCACCTAAAATGAATATAAGACAGTGTTTTATATTCGGGGAACCAGGGAAGTACAACCGCCACCATGAGAGGAACTAGCGGTGTGCTCATCACCATGGCTGCATCGCTGCTGGATCGTCATTTAATAGTGGAACATTCAAAATGAAATCCCTCCCATCTCTAAAACAAATTATAACCAGTTTGTCCGCAAGTTTGTTTACAATTCACCAGCCGAGTACAAGGTCACCCCGAGTTGTAAAATTCACCTCCCCTCCTGTACCAAAGATAGACACATAGAGAGAAAACTTGTGAATGCCCTACCCTCTGTGGCATGCATGCCGTAGGTTCCCCATCACGGGTCTACAGACTGAAACTGAGCTGCAGCATGGTGGCCAAAACCACACCAAAGGCTTGAAAAAGACAGGTTCCGCTCAGGTCTTGCCATGGTCCCTCAAAGAAGTTGAGTGCACATGCTCAGCTCCATATCCAGAGGTTGTCTTTTGAAAATAGACATATGAGTGCTGCCCGCATTGCTGCAGAGGTTGTAGGGGATCAGCCTGTCAGTGCTCAGACCATACACCCAACACTGCATCAAATTGCTCTGCAGGGATGTCGCCACGGAACCAAGTCTCTCCTGAAGATAATGCACAATAAGGCCAATAGTTTGCTGAAGACTAGCAGACTAAAGGTGGGTTTACACGTCAAGATTTTTTCGGCCGACAGATGGACGACGAACGATTTTTTGGTTTGTTGTACAAAAATCTGAAACGGCCATTTGGATTTTTTTTTTTCAGATATCTGACAAAAAATCGTCCACAAGATGATCGGACATGTCGGTAAACTTTCATCTGTCGTTTATTTTTCGTGTAAAAAACGAACGTCCTTATTTCCCTTCCTTATTTCACTTCCTAAAAAAAATCTGAAAGATTTTGTATTCGTATTTCCAACGATTATTTTCATTCGATATTTGCGTCGGTTGTACAAAAATCAAAAAAAAATCTAATTACCTTCGATAAATGGACGAACAAAATCCGATACAAAAATCAAAAAAAAAATTGAATCTGAAGTTGAACGAAACAAAAATCTTGATGTGTAAACCCACCTTAAGGTCTGATGCTTTAGAAGAAATATGGATTCCTGGACATAGGACTTTATATACATCCATTTATATTATTTCTGCTTCTGTAAAGTAACTTTTACCAAAAGCTAGATGCCTAAAGGCCCTCCGTCCTGCAAGAGCCTACAGCCTAATGAAATACAAAATGTGTGTGTACTGTAAGTGCAGGCGTAACAAAGAGCCCAGGGGTCATGAGGTGGTATTGTAGAGTGCAGGGAAGTCACAGAGCCCAGGGGTCATGACGTGGTATTGTAGAGCGCATGGAGGTCACAGAGCCCACGGGTCATGAGGAGGTATTGTAGAGCGCATGGAGGTCACAGAGCCCACGGGTCATGAGGAGGTATTGTAGAGTGCAGGGAAGTCACAGAGCCCAGGGGTCATGACTAGAGATGGTCGAATTTTTTTTCAAAAATTCGACCATTTCGCCGATTTCAAGTTAATT
>CM070042.1:10176893-10187060 GCA_036250615.1 Ptychadena robeensis | reverse complement strand
ATCTATCTATCTATCTATCTATCTATCTATCTATCTATCTATCTATCTATCCATCCATTTCTGGTAATTTACAGCAGATTTACCTGAAAGATCATGTTTCCCATATATGAAAATGTCTGGTGGTTTGTTTCCCCAGGATCTATGGTTTATATTAATTTAGGGTTTTGGTGGACTGACATTTCACTATCATCTATAAACTAAATAAACTAATGCTAACTATTTCATGGGCCACCTTCTGAGTTGGGATGCAGCTTAAGTTTCCATCCCCCATCCAGGTCATGTCTCTCTTTCCTCCAGACAGATGCAGAGATAACAAAAGATCATGGCCGTTATGTCAGACATTTCTCAGGAGATACCTGTCCTCTGGCCTGCACTGTCATTTTCTTGGAGTGATTCATATCATCTGTTGGTGTCAGTTGTCATCCCTCGCCGAGGAGATAACGCTCCATCTCTCTCACACGCTGCTCCACATTACAATCTACATGAGAATGACTGAGTGGTCACAAGGTGACTAGAAAGCTCTCAAACAAGGCACGATGATATAATCGCTTCTCCGCCCGTCGCTCTCACTTCGGTCACAACAGGGAACTTGTATTATTAATTTCCTCCCTATGATTTCAAAGGGCTGCAGCTGAATTTCATACTGCGCTGTTGTGACACAAATACGCCAATCAATATGCAAATCTATGGAAAGCGCATATGGAGCTGGAACATAATTTTGGCTTTTTCATATTAGGTAGAGCTTGAGGCTATTTATACTTTGGAAGGATGGTCTTAGATCCACTAAATAAGTCATATCCTATTGATGATGAGTAGGCATCTTATTAGGGCTGGACTGTGACCGATACAGGTATAAGCCATCATATTCCTATAATTGCAATGCTTGTCTTCAGGCACAAAAAAAAGTAAGTCCAAAATGTATTTTGCCATTACTGCCCTTTAAATCACAATGTCTTTTACCATGTACAACTTTTTTTTGTTCTATAATAAGAACATATCTGATGAACTTTACAGTTGCTTGGCCTCCCTCACTCCCAGTGACCGCACTCTGCAGGCTGATTTTCCCTCTGCAAGGAGCCACCAATCTGAGCCTCACTAGATCACATCATTAGCATTATTTTTAGAACTTATCTGTGTTAAGGTAGCCATACACGGGTCGATTTCCCACTTGATTCCTGGCCGTTCGATCACCGGGCGCGTGCACGCCGATCGATCGACGAGGAATCGAGTGCAGCCCACCTTGACCGATCGACCCCGCCCGATCGACTTGGCCCCCAAATCGGATCGGCCAGAGAACCAACCTGTTGGTGTTTTCTGATCGACTGGGCACACATAAAGAGGAGTTGACATTTGTGAAGCAATCGATCTGGAACAGAATCGTCCAGGAATCGGTGGCCTAAGGTGGAAGGCACAGACTTGATTGGGCGATTGATTGATGCCTGTGGCTTCACCGGAATCAATCGGATGGGCGATCGATCGCTCACGAGTCGACACATGTATGGCTAGCTTTAAGCCTTATGAAATGTATAGTAAGGAGATTGATTTGCTGACATAAAAATGTATAAATGTCAAGTATGTAAATCCACTGTTCATGTCCAAGATGTATTTGCCAAACCAGATATAACTATATGAGTCACAGACCTCATCACCGTTGTAGGGGTTCAGCTCAAACGCTGTATGTTAAATATATCCACAAGAACAGGATTTTTTATTATTTATTAGCAGCATGAAAGTCACCCTTACAGGGGTTTATATCAGCTACACAAAAAAGTGCTGAAAATGCCAAGCCGCCTGGCTTTGCATCGATCAATCAATGGTTCCTTCCTTCAGGAAACCTTAATGGCCTGCCTCCTAACAGCCATCAGCATGGGGCCACACACTCCCTGTGTGCCCTGTATTTGCTGCACCCAGCAGCACTGTCTCCAACCTCATTGGGAGCCCTGGCTTCAGTCTTGAGACACACCTAGCCACCTCCCTAATGTCGATCAGGTGTAATTCCTGGATGGAATGGGAAGGTCCACCCAGTTCCTTCCCTCCCATCCCAGAATCCAGGATCCCAAAACAAAAACCAAACAAAACTGCACAACAACCTATTGTTGTTGTCCAACATTTCCCTGGATTCCTTTCCAGGATACACCTGATGGGTCCATTTACACCATGTCGCACGGTATTATACATTCCCTGTACTAAGGACGGGTATAAAAAGACCTCCCTGTGGAAAACTACACGGAGAGGATACAAGACCAGTCACCATGCACCAAGGCAATGACTTGATTCCAGGAAGTAAACAATGTTTTTGTGATTACCACACAGATCTGGAAGAGATACACAAGACACACAAAGATTTAGGCAACATTACACATACCTCCCCTCCCAGCTTTTTATATTAAGAAATTCCCAGATCACAATATCCAGGTTTCAGTTGGCCTTTAAAAAGTTACAAGCAGCTTCTGTTTATGTAAGAGCATACCTCTCAAGCATCCCGTTTTGGCCGGGAAAGTCATGTTTTTTTATGTCACCCCTAATTTTTAAATTGGGGTAACTTGGGCAAGAGGGGGCTTTACTCTCCCTCCCAAGTTCCCACCCTGCTTGTGCAGATATGCAGAGTGGGAAGTTAGGAGGAAAAATAACGCAATTCCCTCCTAAGTTAGAAGTAATAGGAGGGACGGGAGGTAACCTCCCTTGTTACCGGAAGCGACGTATGTGATGTCACTTCCCGTTTTCCCTGCATTCCAGTCGATAGTATTCATAGAGCAAGGGCAGGAACCAAGCTGTGAGCCAGATGTGGATCTGTTTTTGATGAGTGCCCATACTGGACTCACTGAGCAACTCTTAGGCTTATTTCCACTTTTGCGTTCTCTGTGCGGTTTTGTAAACGCAAGCTGAAACCGCTATTGCGCGTCTGTGCGAGAGAACGCAATGGCTTAGTTTTTGCGCGTATTAGCGGCGCGATTTTTTTTGCATTGCCTATGGATGCGTGTTTTTGGGATGCGGATGTTGTTGGGACGCGGATGTTTCAAAAAGCTGCAGGCCAGGTTCACAACCGCACCTAACCGCATCCGCATTCAAAACGCAACAGTGGAAAACTAATTGAAGGTTTCCAAAATGGCCGCCCGCGTGTTACAAACGCGCAAAAAAAGTGCAAAAAAACAAAAAACGCAAAAGTGGAAACAAGCCTGGTGTTCATGACAAAATCTCTGGACGGAAAACAGCATTGACCCCTACCCACAGACCTCGACTAAGATCGCCTATGAGCATCTGTTGTGGACTATATCAGTACCTAATAGAGTTTTTATAGCCTATAACCACCAGATCCTTGCCAACCCAAAAGCCCGGGCTTACCTTTGCCACTTCGCCAACTTCTCCAATATGGGACCTTGAGCCTAACAAATTGACCCCCCGACTCCTATTGGACCTTGGACCTTTTCCCCTTGAAAAGTCTAACTAGGACGAAATGTACGTCGGGGGTGGATTCCGGTGTTGATTCTATCCCAGGAAAAATTTGTGTTGTAACCTTAACCTAATTTGTCATTGACACTCTGCTTATTTACCTACATATGTACATTGATCTGATTGAACCATGTATTTCCTTATTGAACCTTGCCAGCCAACCTTTCCGTGCCAATATATGCTTTATGTTCAGAACTATTAATAAGTTGATGTGTTTTTTACCTAATCTACTACTTTATTGTCTTGGCCTTTAAAGTCCCCATATGTCCCCTTGCCTACCCCATGGGAAACCACTGATAGCTGAGTGACCAACTACCCCAATCTCTCCTTTTTCCCCTCCTTTTAATATTTAATTTTGGAGATGTGGCCGCCTTAAAAAATGCTCTATTAATACAACGGAAATATCTGTTACCCACACAGTATTAAAAGTAGTCACAGTTAAAGCCATCATCCCAAATACAAATAGAATCAAAGTATAAAGCACCAATTGTCTGTTTTCGCCATATGTCAGCGAACTGAGACATTATATTGGGACTATAGCTGGGATATATATGAAACCATAAAAAACATGGTAAAAAAAAACAGTCACCAGAAAACGGATTGATAAAGTCATCATGGGGACTTCAACCCCAGGTTTAATACAAAGGATAATACATAAATCACAGCAAAAAACAACCATAAAAAACATACGGGGAAAAGTCTGATTGCAACTCGACGCGTTCGTGGAATTGAAACCACTTCTTAGGAGTATCAACTATAGGATAACCTTGCACTAAATCGAAAAAAAGAATACTATGTATGAAGAACGTGGTAAGTATTGTACAAACGTACACCATTCAATAAGTATAAAAAAGTGATACAGAGGTAGTGTGGTAACTCTTAGGTTTACGAACCTGACGAGCATTGATCCAGCCACACCAGGGCACGTCGGACAGAGCAGCGGGGGAGCAGGGACACCCTATATGGGGAGCAGGGAAAATAAGCACGGGTGAGCACTATTCATCACACTAAGTATAAAAGTTTCCTATAATGGAACTTAAAAGGTCAGGAATTACAATCATTACATGTGTAGTGCATATTATTGAGGAGAGAGCCGCGCAATGAAATCCATCCTGGGGGATTAATGGACTTGATGAAGTTGAAGTAAAGTGATAGGGGCTGTGTTGTGTGAGGGTGAGAGCGTGTGCATATAAATGTCTGTGAGTGTGAAAAGACAGTGGAGTAATGTGACAATGGACTGACGACGCAGGGAACCCACGAGGCGAAGACACACCGAGCTCCAATGCATAACGCGTGCACATATAAGCAGGGCGCATCCCCACCCCGGGCACCCCACGTCCCCACAGTCCTCCGTAAAATACCCATAGGTGCATGTGAGAACGTATAAGAAAGGATAAGAGTGGAGTATTATGAGTGGAATAAATGATGGTCAGAAGACCCAGGTAACCCAATAAGTAAGTGTGTGTGTGTAGATCAGGTCAAAAACAACCATGGTGTGTGCATATATAAATAGAGAAAAACTTGAAACGACACATAAAATAGTCACGTGATAAATAAGACAGGGGAGTGTAAAGCCGGACAAAAAGAAGTGCCCACTGGAAACCCCCAAAAACATAAAATTTTTTTTTTTTTTTTTTGTTGGGCCAAAATAAATAAAATAAAGAAATAAATAAGTGAATAAATAAATAATAAAATGGGGAAATGAATAGTGATTACTCGAATAAGTGAAAATAATGAGCTAAGAACCCACTGCCGTGTCTGTGCACAAAGTGGTGCAGAGTCCCGTAACATACATATTATATAAGACACGAAATGACGACAAAAAGTGAGCAGGGACACTAATGTGACCAACCCCAGGATATCAGATAACCAGGTGCAACCAAATATAAAGTACATCTGATCTGGATCCAAATGTCCCCCCCCATAGAGCGATCACACATATAAAGTTCAAAAAAATTAGGTATTCGGCTCCTACACACCCGATTGTAAAGCAGCCTAGGGCAGCGCACAATGACCCCCCATGAATATGAGGAGCTGATGGTAAGATATATAGTTTATTAATTAGATAAGGGGCCGACTGACCAGTGTGTCCAGCCGGACAGTTGCCGACTTCCACGTGTGCTAACGAGGGATCAATGTCCCATTGCTGTTCACCCTGCCGCCTTAATGATGGCGCGGGCCGTCCCACCCCCGCCACAACTCAACTCAGAGGTAACATCAGCCTACCATGGAGGGGGGGGGGCGTTAGGTGGTATAGAGGGAGGGGGAGAATAGGAGGCGAGGGAAGAGGGAATGACCACGCGGGAGGAAGTTAAACAAACCGCCACGTGTCAAACCCCTGTTGGAACCTGCCCAATAAACTCCTGCGTCGATTAGCGCCAAGAGGACCGCCCTCAAGGGGGTGTGGTCTAGGTCAGTGGGTGCCTCAGCCCAATAGCACTGCCAAGCTTCGGAACAGAATTTTGTGCGGATGCTTGGCTACAGGTTCCCATACTCAGTGCGTTAGTAGGCAACAAATCCCGAGGGGGGGGGGGGGCCCGGGGGGGTTGGTGGAGTGCGCACGGACACCAGGAGGGAGTGTGGGCATCGGTACCCATGACAGGGGGTCTGTCCTCTCAACCCAAAATAGTTATATATATATTATATTCTGGCACTTACCAGTATATATTTATTTGTTTTATAACTTTTGATAGTTAATAAAATCTATAAATATTGGGTAGTTGGACAGCGGACAGACCCCCTGTCAGGGGTACACCGATCTAGCCCACCACGCCCTCCAAAAACCCCCCCCCCCCAGGCCATTATCCCCCCCGGATTTGTGGATTCAATTGCTCGCTCTCTCCTCATAATATGCACATACACATTTATGATTGTTAATTACTGACCTTTTAGGTTCCATTATAAGGAACTTTATCCGTGAATTTCCCTGCTCCCATATACGGGGTGTCCCTCGATCCACCGCTGGGCTCTGTCCGACGTGCCCCGGTGTGGGTGGATCAAATTGCTCGTCAGGTTCAGTAACAAAGGAGTTACAACACTACCTCGTAGTACACTTTTTGATACTTATTGAATGGTGTAGTTGTACATTACTTACCACGGTCTTCATACATCTATATTCTTTTTTTCGATTTGTGCTAATTTCTCTTGGGATACTCCTGAAGAAGTGGGTTTTCCCCATAGACCGCTGGCGAAGTGCAATAGAAATTCACTTATGTTTTTTGGTTGTTTTTGCGTGTTATGTATTCTCCTTTCGTAATTATTAAACCTGGGGTTGAAGTCCCAATGAAGACTTTATTCAATTAATTTTCTGTGACTGTTTTACATGTTTGTATGGTTCATCATTAGCAAGCTCTAGTCCCAAATATAATTGTCTCAGTTCGCTGACCTATGCGAAAAAAGACAATTGGGTGCTTTATACTTGTATTTATTGCTCTATTAATAGATAAATCTCGGAAGAGCTGGGCTCGCATGAAATTTGCTCATGCACGGCTGGCCCTGGCTGATTTCAGTCAGTGAAGTAAGTAACTAGGTCACGGAATGAGACTGACGTGGGCTTATTTTGCGAGCCGAGCCGCGGTGTAAGGATGTAGTCAAGTATGTTCAGCCTTTACACCGGCGGATGTGTAAACAGACCATCCGTCGGCAGGCTGTGGGATACGTCGGGACCCCTGCTTAGCGTAGGGGTCCCGATGTATAATGGAAACAAGCCCTTACTTTCATGCAGTCTTCTCTAAACAGTAGACTTAAATATCGATGACAACCAAATGGCTTTTAGTTCCTCGTATCTTTATGCAATCATTTTGTTCAAACAAGTCTGTAGTTCAACTGCATCGGAGATGTTTTTTTTAATTTATTTTGGTAATGTACAAAACCAAAATTAGAGAAAACATTGTCTCTGTCCAAATATTTATGAACCTATCTGTACATATAGATACACATACACAGATAATACAAAGATATGTCTCTCTCACTTTTGCAGTACCAGGGTTCAGATTTAACACAGGACACATTTTATGCTCTTGATATTTCCTAATGATATTAACCTTACCTAAAGATAAATAACAAATCATTCCATGGGAATAAAAAAAGGAGAATTCTGACCTTAAACTGTAACAAGAACATTAGATCTATTAGATTGTAAGCCCGATCACGCAGGGTCCTCTACTCCTCTACTGTTGTATCTCCACTCTAATGTATTGTACAGCGCTGCGTAATATGTTGGCGCTATATAAATAAATGATGATAATAATAATAATAAAAGATCATGAGTAACTGTAAGGGACTGGGCTGCAGTATATAGCGTCGCTATATTAAGCCTCTCTAAATATAGTATATGACAGTATTATTACTGTGTCAGCAGCTATGATAATGAATATTTTCTGACCACGGTGCCTTGATTTGTATTGGATGGGGGCTGTGATGACATGTGAGAGGTGTGCCCTATGCTTGCAGTGGCAGAGATGAATTGAGGTGACATTGTGGGCAGCAGGTCATTGAGGATGGAGGGTTGGTGATGTACTGCAGGCCCACCATGGCTCCTGCTCATTGTGGATTAGAAGAAGGGGGATGAATCATCTCTGGAGACTCATGCTCAGGCTTTAGGAGGCGTTATTTTGGCTGCAGTCTCCTGCACATGGGATTCTGCAGCACTCAGCTGACAGCTCTGTAAAATAAATTATTCTGCAAGATGGGACAAGCGCTGCAACCCAGAGAGCATCATCACCATCAACTAGAGGCTGCCGGAGGGTGCAGAGCCCATCCTCTCCTCCTTGCCAGGGATGCCCTGATCACTCAATGAGCCCATTTGCTTGGCAGCTGTCACAAGGACAACACAGGGCTATCCTGATCATGCCCATGGGGATGCCTGGGTCCAGCGTGTGTCATTCTGGAGAGCTGTGAAGGTTAGTTCTGGGAGAACACTGTGCACATGTTGTGTGTGCAGGCTGTCGGATCACATACAGAGAAGACCAATGATGCGTTCCTGGGTCAGTGCTGGCTGAGCACATGATGTGATGTGCCCAAGGTCAAGAGAGAGCTCATCTCCTATCATTTATTGCTGTACATAGGGGGTTTGTGCATACATACTGTATGGGGAGTCCTATTATACTGTATGCTCAGCAAAGGACTGCAAGGCTGGGTTTATTGTAACCATTTATATAACCTCGCCATTCTTATATTATAGTCCGGGGGCTGACGGATTCTATAGTTTCAACTGTGAATTGAAGTAACCCCCTCTATCGCTCTCATTTCTCTCTTTTATCCAAATCTATTTCTCTCATTTGTTCACTTCTTTCCTCTAAGATTTTTCTCTTTTTTTCTGTCACATTTTTTATCTTTGTTTTTCTCTTTCCCATTACTTACTCTCTCAATCATTGTGGGTTTCCCTCTCTTTTTATATCACTTTTATTCATCTCTCTCTCCTTCGTGTTCTTTCTCCTCCATCTCTGCTTTCAATCTCTCTAATGCTCTCTTTAGTTCTCTCTATAATAGTAGAATTACCTGTGATATGTATGGGGAACAGGAATGTCTATTCCAGTGGTGGGCAACACCACAAGTGCGGCCCTCGGCATCATTAAAGGGCCGCACATAACATTGATCCAGATCCTCCCCCTGTCGACATATCTCAGCAGGCGGTGGAGTAGATCCCAACAGGGACAGGCAGTCAAAACCCAACTGAACCCACCCCCCACCCCCCTCCTGCCCCTGGATGCAGCGCTCATGTGTAGACCTGGTTTCCCTGATCAACATTGACCATTTTACTGATGTATGCCCACTAAAGTTGATTAGGAGAGCTGGGTCAGTGTGTGATCACTTCACAGGTGAGTTGCTATGCCCTATGCATTAACAATTCAGTTTTGGGTGCCGCATGTTGAGGACCAAGGGGGGGGGGGGCGCCGAACAATGCCCAAAGGGCCCCCTCAGTCCTCCACTTGCAGCCCCCGAAACCTAACTGTTAATGCATAGGGAATTAGAACTCTCCTTTGAATCAAAGGTTATGTGCCCCATCCATATTATTAATGGCATTGATGTTATCTATGAGGTACATAACCTTCGATGATATATATGACACAAAATGTGCATTACCACACTACAGTGTTCCCTAATGCTTGAAGTATCATTAAATTAATTTTATTATTTAAATACATAAAAAAATAATGTCTTCGAACTATGCCTGCTGTCATATTTTTCATAAAAAAAATTATGTGTGGCCTATTAGTGATCCCAAGGGCCGCACTTGTGGCCCTCCACTGATCTAAACAGTACTTCGGTTGGCTATAAGATTACGATTGCTACAAAAGATATAAGAGAAACGATTAGTGAAGGTGATGTTTGACATTGTCATACAAATGCTGGGATTTTTACCTTCACTATTTTCTGAGTTAAGCTGGCTACACACGGGTCGATACGTAAGAATCACCAAACGATCGTTTGATGAATCGATGCGCACCACTTTGTGCAATCAGTTTGTGTTCCATACTTCAGATGGGGATCCTGGTTATGGGGATTCCAGAACGATCGATTACTGCGAACGCACACAGTGATCACTCGTTCAGGATTTGAATGAAAGAATGATGATAGAGATCATGACTGTGTTCCCTGTACTATACATGTTATAATATGAATATCATGGCTGTGTTTCCTGTACTATACATGTTATATACATATCTTATAATATGGAGATCAGAGCTGTGCTTCCTGTTCTATACATATCTTATA
>CM070042.1:10123343-10133963 GCA_036250615.1 Ptychadena robeensis | reverse complement strand
AAGTTGATTGTACAGAAATTGCATGGTAATTGTATGTGGTGTATGGGGGGCTTTAGTGTGTTCCAGAAGTTTTGGATTCCTCTGCTCACCTTTTTGTTTAAACTGCACCCGTTAAAATCTCCATAAAAAGTTGACATTTGTCAGAGATGGAGGTTCTCTGATCATTGCAGGTGTAAAGAGACAGAAACTCAAGCAGAGAGAACTCACTAGAAGTTAAGGAACTGTTAGGTTTTTGATTTGCTTTGTACCTACTGAAGCACCTACAGATTTGGATGGACCCCACCCCCCCCCTCTTTAACTTCATGATTACGTCAGAAGGGAACAAGAAGGAATTTTATAAAGTCGCCTTTCACGCCCATGATACTGCAGATGTGCGCAATCTTTTGTGACACTATGCACGCTGGAGCCTCTTTAAGCTGTTGCCTCTGCTGGAGGTAATGAGGTCAATGTACCCTGTTATTTTGAATAACTATGGAAAACTGGCTGCGCATTGAGAATAGTACAGGAGATTTGCTGCAGATTAACTACAAGGTACTTACGTAGTTGTTCTTTGCTGTCGTGAATGGACTACTTTATATGTGAATTAAATTATATAGTGATGGCGTTTTAGCACTCATGCTAAGCGATGCTGAGGGCTGGGTATTAAAAGTACAGACAATTTTATGTATATGGAGTAATTTTCCCTGCAGGTGACAAGTGACATACAAAAAGGTTCAGCAGAAGCAGGAGCAGACTAAAAGTTCAGTCTTTTTATTAATAGGTTTATTGTTTAAAGTTATAGTTTTGCGTGCGGTATGTCAGAATAATGCGTTAGAACAGAAGGGCATGGTGAGAGAGGTTTGTCTGTCATGGTGTAAATGAACCATCAGGTGGTGTATCCTGGAAGCAGTCCAGGATAGTGTTGGACAGGTTGTTGTGCAGTTTTTCTTTAGTTTTTGTTTTAGGGTCCTGGTCTCTGGAATAGGAGGGAAGGAACTGGATAGGCCTTCTCATTCCATCCAGGTACACTTCAGGGATTGACACCTGCTGGAAGTCTGAAAGGGAGCAGGGTGTTTATCCACAAAAGGAGCTCAGACCATTGTGACAGGGCTCCTAATGAGTTGGAGACTCCGCAGCAGATATGGGGTACACAAGGAGCGTGCGGCCCAGGCTGGTGACTACTAGGAGGCAGGCCATCTAGGTTGTCCTGAATGACAACAAGCAAGAACATTTGTTTTGTTTGAGTGATATTTAACCCCTGTGATGGTGTTTTCTGTTTTCACCGAGAGTTATTCATAAATGTGGGCAGGAGCCCTCAAAAAGACCTTGCTGTCTGGATTTGCTTTACTGCCCCATATAACAAAAATTCTCATGTATGAGTACCTAACCTCGGTTTCCAGTCACTTAACCGCCCTAGCGGTCAGGACGGCAGCATCTCGTCCAGCGCTGCTACTGCTACTATAGCACCAGACGAGATGGTGTCGTCCAGTACACATCGGGGCTCCGGGAGCGCATACTCATGTGACATGCTGCCAGCATGCCTCCTTCTCTCCTCTCCCCCCCCTCCGAGTGACGTGATGACGTCACATCGGGGAGGCGGCGGGAGATTTGAAAGTACAGTGAATGAAATCAGTTCTCTATCTAAACTGATTTCAATGTGCTTCTATGTACTAAATCTCGCCCCAAATAAAAAGTCTCTGGTGCCCCAGATGTGCCCATATGCAGTAACCCTCTCCTCCCTGGTGTGATTTTACCACATCCATCACACCAGGTTAGAGAGGGTTAACTGCAAATGGGCACATCTGGGGCACCAGAGACTTTATTTGGGCGAGATTTAGTACATAGCAGCATAGCTTTGTGCCCTGATTCTTGTGTTTTCTAATAAAATATATAAAAAAAAAATATTTTTATTTTACATAATTGTGTGTGTCAAACATTATTATAGTCAGGATGTCTATTAAGCTGGCCATACACCTTCAGATTTCTCTGTCAGATTTTCTTCAGATCAGATCAGATCTACCAACAACCATGTAGTATAGTGTCCTCCCTGATAGAATACATAGTGATTTCTACACCTTCCAATCAGGACACTATACTACATGGTTGTTGGTAGATCTGATCTGATCTGAAGGAAATCTGACAGAGAAATCTGAAGGTGTATGGCCAGCTTTACACCCTTGTACGGACAGATTTTGGGAAGTTACAGGCCTACAACATAAAGAAAAATGTACCATTGAAGTCTATGGTGCACTTTTGGTACAAAAATCTGGACCTCAGCAGTGCGCTAGGGGGGTTAAACCCCTGTAGTTAGGAGACCAGTAACTACTGAGCCATCTGTATATGTAAAGTGGATAAAAAGATAGATTAACGTTAGAGGTTTCAGATAAAATGCTTCATGCGGAGAAAATGTGAAAGGCTGTATCTCAGCTGTGATTTATGCCGACTCTAGATGGGGGCCTATTCACAGAACTAACACTAAAGCTGGCCATACACCTTCAGATTTCCTTCAGATTTCCTGTCAGATTTCCTGTCAGATCAGATTTTGCTTTACCAAAACCATGTAATATGAGGACCTTTCTACACCTTCCAATCACTATGTATTCTATCAGGGAGGACACTATACTACATGGTTGTTGGTAGATCTGATCTGATCTGAAGGAAATCTGACAGAGAAATCTGAAGGTGTATGGCCAGCTTTAGGCTGGGCATAGACAGTTAGATTTGTGGCAGATTGCGTCATCACCAACGGCCGGTCATTCTGGGAAATGTTCACGCACCCTTTGTGTGCCGCCATATACTTTGGATGAGATCGGCCAAACAAATGTCCAGTCTTTGACCGATCGATTTTATGGGCCGATTGATAATGGGTGCATAAGATTTGCGATTTTGCGTCAGATCGATCGCTGAGAGCGCACACGTCTATGCCTAGCTTAAGCCATGAAAAGTGGAAACATTTATAAAGTTGAGCCTCTGTACCGACGGATGTGTAAACAAAGCATTCGCCGAGCAGGCAATATCAATGTGCTACTCAATGTATAATGGAAACAAAGCCTAAAGCCCCCCATACACGTTCCATTTATTCTCCCGACCAATTTTTCGTCCGATCGGGTCACCCGATTTTCACCTAAAATGTTATGGTCGGTCGGCTGGCACGAAAAATCGGAATTCAAATTATCACCGATCGATCAGCCCAACACTATTTATTAACAGCAGATCGACCAAAATTTACGGACTGGTCCGAAGCGGTCCCGACCGATTTTTCAGCCGATTTTTTAAAATCGGGATTGGCCGGGTACATAATTCCGCATCCGATTAATCTCCCGATCGGAACGTGTATGGGGGGCTTAAGACGCAATTTTTACTATAACATGTGTCTATATACTATCAGTGACCATTCTCTGAACACACTGACCAACTAATGGAGAGAAACATTTTACAATCTGGCACTAACTACTTACCCATGAGCAGCTATTTACATATGGGAGAATAGATCTGTGTCACAAAATATATTTGCTGCAATGCAGAATGTTAATGTAAATACATAATTCATACTGTCCAAATGACAACATCAACTCGCCCAGCTATTATTGTTGTAATACGGGAGTGAGCTTAGTCTGTTGATGTGCATATAAAAATATGACTCCATGTGTAAATAGCTGTGCAATAGCTGGGTGAATCAAGATGTTTCAAGACCTGCGTAACATCAGACAGCGGTTAACCGCCCTAGCGGTCGGGACGGCACCATCTCGTCCTGCACTTTCTTGTCTTGTATTGCAGCTGACGAGATGGAGCCGTCCAGATAAACTCAGATCCCCGCAGCAGCACATTCTGCTCTGTGCTGTCCGGGGGATCTGAAGCTTGTTTTTTCACTGAAGCAAGCCGGCATGTCACCCCTCTCCTAGCCCAATTTGCATATGAATGTCCCGCGTCCCACAAGGAGCACACCTGGAATATCACCCCCATTGTCATTCCCAGATGTGACCTTTGAAGTTAACCCTTTCAGAGGGTGCCAAATGCCATTGTATTGGATACAGTGATAACTGTATCCAATACAATTCAAAGTAAAACAAAAAACAAAACACATTTCCAATTATAATAAAAATGTTATTATAAACAAACATAAATACCGTTTTGAAATCTTTCATACCAAATAAGTATTCAAGAGATTTTAGCATTCACATGATACATTTTATAATTTTTTTTAATGTACTTTTTTTTTATAATAATTGTGTGCGTCAAACATTATTATAGTCAGGATGTCTATTAGACCCTTATACGGACGTATTTTGGGAAGTTACAGGCCTACAACATAAAGAAAAATGTACCATTGAAGTCTATGGTGCACTTTTGGAACAGAAATCTGGACCGCAGCAGTGCGCTAGGGAGGTTAATAATTGACCTCTACTTAAACCACCAGAAGTACATCTTTGCATGAATGGCACTAGTGCCAATAACAGGTAGGAAAGCATAAAAAAACCTTACCTGTAATAAGTAATTTAAGAAGATCCCTCGCAGCCCTTCCTCTCTCCCTGGCTCTTATGACGTGTGGCTCGCGATGATAGCCTGGGTAGTTTTGTCTCAGCTCTCCTTTAAAAGTATACACATGAATTCCCATAGAAAACCATTATACACGCCACTATAGTGGCCATTTATACTATTGTGCCCTGAGTTAACCCCCGGACGCCTGGCTAATAAAGATGGATTCTCTCATACCATTCCAGACAGCAGGTAAGTATATTTTTATTCGCATCATGGAGACCTAAGTCACCATCATTTCACTTCAGAGGTAAGTCAAACTTTAATTTTAAATATATATTTTTTACTTATTGAGTATACATCGGCTTTAATGCTCGTTCGGCTTCCATGTCACTACTCTTACTTAAGCTGCTAACCTATATTAGGCATAAGGACCAGGAGGTCTCCCTTAACTTGCTGGATACTTGTTTTAAGATCATTGTCATCCTCTTATTTGTCTCTTTTTCCATGTGCGTACCTTCTGTTTTAAGAAGGCTTTATTGTGCTACACACTGCTTGAGTTGAGGGCTTTTCCCTTCTCACCATAATCTTCATGGTTGTTCCTCTATGGTCGTCTCCCAAGCCCTTCTCCATAGAGCCATGGTTTCCATGCACGGCACTGATGATGGCCAAGGAGCCTGAAACAGCTGTATGCAGTTTGGAATAAATGGTTCTGTACCATAAGGATATATTTGCACTGTACACCAGCGGTTTCTGGATGTGCATTTGGCTGATGGGGCGAAAAGGAATAATTTGCATGGCTCCACCCACTATCCTGAAACAAAGGTTGTTACCTAAACTTTAAGCATTTGTGCTGGATTGGGCCGTGTAAATACCTTCTGTTTTAAGAAGGCTTCACTGTGCTACATACTGCTCGAGTTGAGGGCTTTGCGATTCCTTAACCCTCTGAGCGTTTCATGGTTTTGAGGGTTTTTTCAAAACCATGCCACGGGTTTTGCACACTGTGCTCCGCCGCGATTGCCTGCTCAGCTGAAGGTTGTTTACATAAGCCCGGCGTCACTGGAGATGCCGGACTTATGCTGGAGAAAGGCGACACCCCTCCATTTACATGGAGGTCTATGGCGCCGCCTACCCCCGCCCCCTTCGCGTCACCGGTGACGCGATCGGGGGCGGACCCGGAAGCATCGGCATACATACATCGGCATACAGCTTATGAATGAGAGCCGGTGACCCCCTGGAATACCTTTGCGGACCCCCAGTTTGGGAACCACTGCCTTAAGGCTATGTCTTCACATCTGTCAGGACCACCTATGCTAAGCACAGTGCTTGGTGGGGATCTTGACGGATTACATACACTTTAGCTGGCCGGCGAATGCTCTGTTCAGACATCCGCCGATGCAGGGGTTAGCATACTCCACTATGTTAACCCCCTGCATCGGCAGAATGGCTCAGCTCTGTGAGAACACAGTATCCACCGAGCAGGTAAAGTGTATGTGCTCTGTCAGGACATCCTGCCAAGCACTGCGCTTAGCGTAAGTGGTCCCGACATATGTGGAAACATAGCCTAATCCCATCTCACCATAACCTTCATGGTTGTGCCTCTATGTCAGGCTACCATTAGAGCTGACCATGGTGCTGAAATGTTATTTTGTAGTAAATACATTTTCGGACATCGCTGGACCAACTTGTAACATATAGATTACACAATCTCTACAACTCCCTTCATACCTTTCTATTATAATGTGAGCTGATCAACACATGATACCGTATGTCCAACACACCCACATTACATTCATCAAAATGTCAATACACGTGAAACGCATAAGAGAACTATTGTTATATAACTTTTCCAAACCTCGTCTCACTTTCTCTTTAAAGAAAGTTCCAAGATGCTAATTTGGTTTGTTTATGTTATCTCCCTCACTGCCTACCTGCCCTGTGGACTACCTGAGACAAACTCATCCCTTGGTCTACCTACCTTCTAACAGGATTTACTGTGCAATCCTGATACCACAATAATACATCACCCTTGCTGGATGTTGGGCACTCTCTTGGTCCCCCGTTCCCTGGCAGGAGCGCGTATATGGCCCCATTTGGTCACAACCTACGAGGCTCTACAAGCCTAACGTGGTTCTATGAAACACAGTACTCCCGCACACACCCCTGATGTAAAACGAAACGCGCGTCGTGTTGGGAGCCTTGTTATCCACCTATGTGCATGTGGGACTACTATCAGATCTGTCATGATTATGTTTCGTTATTGTTTTGTTTGTAATTGAATGTTGAGCCTATCACTGTTTTCAGGGCCTGCGGCCCAATTTTGATGTTTTATTCAATAAATGTGTACTACGTTTTACATATAGACCTCTTGACCTGCTTCACCCCCCATTCTGAAGCCTTTAACCCTCTGAGCGTTTGCCACGTGGCATGTTTTTTTTATAACCGTGCCATGGGCAATCGCGGCGGAGCACAATGTCAGCTCAGCTCAGCTCAGCTCAGGGTAGTAAACATAAGCCTGGCGTCACTGGAGACGCCGGACTTATGCTGACGAAAGGCGACGCCCCTCCATTTACATGGAGGTCTATGGCGCCGCCTACCCCCGCCCCCTTCGCGTCACCGGTGAGGCGATCGGGGGCGGACCCGGAAGCATCGGCATACATGCCGATGCTCCCGACCGCCGTCAGAAGACGGCGAGACCTCGGGCGCTCCTCCGGCTAACTGGGGCTGAGTTTCATGATGCATGAAACTCAGCCCGAGTTAATTCGGGGAGAACGCTCAGAAGGTTAAAGTCCCCTAGCCCCTGATTGTCTCAGGGGGAATGTACTGATCTGGGCTGATGGACCTAGGTTCATCCTCCTAGTGATTTCCTCTATATTGTATTTTGGGGTGTTGGCTCCCCTGCCTTAAGAATAGTATCCCTCTTTTTCTAGGTTATCTCCCTTCAGTATACTGAACGATGGTTATAGTCTTTACTGATTTGGGAAAAGCTCTCCTTGTTTCCTAATCTTGTATTAGTAACAGAATTATACTTGGTCACGGAAGAAAGAATCATCATTTTTTACTCTGAAGCTTATTGGAGCGTCTCTGACAATTTGTGATGTGCAAAATATATATTGCGCAGATCCAAATGAGGAGCGGCTCATTGACGATTCCCTGGCTATATTTATATCCTGTCAGCTTCTTCATAAGGATTTGTCAGGTACAATCTCAGCATGTGCGGGGAGATATATACCTTTTTGTTGCCGCAGGTCTCAATCTTGAGTCTCCTGCTGTCATTAATCCGTGTTTGTCTGTGCGAAGTCATCTGCGGCCCACTGGTAGTGGCTTCTGTTGAGGAACCCAGCTATTTGACACATCCCTCAAGCCCAGGAGAGAATTTGATTTCTGTCTAAGCTATTTTAAGTGCTGTGCCTGGAGGACTGATACGGAGATCCCCCTGTGTGTGGAGGATTCCCTAATCTGCCTGGGCTGGCTGGGATAATTCCAGATATTGCTGCGGGGGGGGTGGGGGATTCTTTAGTGGATGGAGGGGTGTACTGGATAAGTACGGTCACTCAACTCAACTTTGTATTGATCAGTGGTGATAAGCCCCCCCCCCCATACACCTTTAAGCTAGGAACACATGGCTCGATTTAAGCATACAATCGATGAAAGATTAGATGAAGAACCTCGATTTTGGTATTTTATCGATTGTACCATGTGCGCTATAGTGTCATACAATCGTAGTACAATATCGATGTAGAAAACCTACAAACAGTAAACTATCACTTCCTCGAATACAATTGTACGATGAAAATAAACATTCCACGAAAGTAGTACGATCATGGTACAATTCAACGATAATTTTCCAACTAGTCCGATCACTTTTCAATCGATGTAATGTTCTTCATCGAACTATTATCATCGATTTTACCATGTGTCATTTATTGATTTACATCGGTTGTATGCTTACATCGAGCCGTGTGTTCCTAGCTTTAGATTCCTCCATACAATTTCCATCAGATTTACCAACAACTATGTAGTATAGTGACCTCCCTGATAGAATACAGAGTGATTGGAAGGTGTAGAAAGGCCCTCATATTACATGGTTTTGGTAGAAGAAAAGTTGATTGTACAGAAATTGCATGGTAATTGTATGTGGTGTATGGGGGTCTTTAGGGTCCTAGGTTTAAATCCTGGCCTGAGCACTATCTGCAAGGAGTTTGTATGTTCTCCCCGTGTCTGTGTGGGTTTCCTCCCACACTCCAAAGACATGCAGTAGGTTAATTGGCATTCTCAAATAAAAAGATTCTTCTATGTTAGTTACATGTGACCTATGACTGTGTCAGTTACATATACATGACTATGGTAGGGAGATTAGATTGTGAGCTCGACAGCTAGTGATATGCTCTGTAAAGCACTGCTATATGCCGGCGCTATATAAATCTAATAATTTTTTTGGAACCTATGATAAATTCTATGATGCCTATCAAATCGCCACGAACACACATGACGATCGATTGTTCGGGAATCGATCGCCATTTGTATTTGTGGGGATCAGTTGGAATCAGATGCAAAAACCCTTTTTCGAAGGATCCTGCTCGAAGCAATGTCGATTGAAAAGTTTTGGTAAATCCCTGTTCAGTCACCATTACTTTGGATGGAGACCAGGGTATCGACCGTGAATCGATTGCACAAAGTGGTGTGCAGCGATTCAAAGAATGATCAATGAATGCTCGATTGGTGATTCGTTGCACCACCACGCTGCAAACGATCCTTCATTGATCGCATGGTAGTCGCCCCGTGTGTGGGGGGCTTAAGGCTAGCCATACATGGGACAATACCCGTTTGATCTACCCGTCTCAGCTGTGACTAATGCTGACTCTAGATAGCCGGCATCTCATGCGGTTTTTAGCAGCAGCCATTCACCTCTATGGCCGCGGTCAGGGGTGGGCGGCTGCGGAAGAGTGCGGACTGCGCTCAAAAACGCGGTGAACCGAGTTTTTGAGCGGCGGACCGCACCTCAGCAGCCCCCTGACCATGGCAGGTACAAGCCCATTGAACAGAATGGGCGCGGATGTATCCGCGCTGTGGACAACCGCGGGCTTCCGCACAAGTGGAAACAAGCCCTTAAGGGTCCCCATACACCTTTAGATTTCCTTTTGTTTTACCAAAACCATGTAATATGAGGGACTTTCTAAACAATCAAGTCTACCTGTGTTCAATCGCAGAGGACCCGGCACTACATAGTTGTTGGTAGATCTAAAGGATATCTAACAGAGAGATCTAAAGGTGTATGGCCAGCTTTAGACTTTGCACCCTATGTGCAATTCGGTCCAGTGGGTCCACACCCTTGAATCAACGTTTTTACCCTTGCTCTGGTGTCACCCGCTGTGACAAATGGCCCTTTAGTTTCAACTTTATATTTTAGCGAACATACTAGAATTTATATATTTGATATTTCACAAACATATCAGACCATCACAGATTTTGTATCTAATATGCAATCAGAATCTGTGAAAAAGAAGCAGCTATTAAGGCTATGCACGCTATGTACAGTCATGACCCAGCTTTATATATGTATCTCACAGGCGTGCGATGATAAATTAAATGAATATGTCCTGAAAAATGCCTGAGAGGTTTCTGACATATTCAACTAATTACTCAGTCCCCATCCTGTCAACGCAGCCACCGCTCAGAGTGAGAAGTTAACACCTCCTGAAGAGACGTGCGTGCGTACTCACAATTTTCTTTCCTCTCTGCTTTTACCCAACTGACACGGAATTAGCAGAATCTTTGGAACAAATCTGGCCATGTACTCATAGAAGACATCCAGATGGGGCTGCCTTGATTGGCTGCTCTTACTTGGCCGGCAACTTAGAACAGATTACAGCTCTCATCATATGAGCGTATTAGATCAGTAATTAGCTCAGAGCTTGCAACGAAACAATATTTATGAAAAGTGTGAATTTCTCTAAAGGGAACCTGTCACAGATCATGCCAAGTCCAGCGGAGACTGAGCAAATGATGAAACATTGCATAAATGGATGAATTTAGAGAAACACACAAACAGCAGACCTTGACATAAAAGCATTTGAAATATTAGACAATCTTGGTGTTTTCCTTACATTTTTGAACTTATGGCCAATTCCAGAGGCTCCCCAATCACATTGAAGGAATATGGGA
>CM070042.1:10108811-10118830 GCA_036250615.1 Ptychadena robeensis | reverse complement strand
AAAAAAAATGGAGGCATCATTTTCTTAGTGACTTTCCACCTGCTCCAATGGCTTCATGTATAGTGTTGAGACAATAGTTCAGCATTCACAGTACTATTCTTCTGCAAACCTTTTAACACGTGCTACAGTAATACAGGGTGGGCCATTTTTATGGATACGCCTTAATAAAATGGGAATGGTTGGTGATTCTAACTTCCTGTTTGTGTCACATTAGTATATGTGACCACCCCCCTCCTATTGTATACTCTGTTCCCCAACCTATTAGACTGTAAGCCCGTCCGGGCAGGGTCCCCTACTCCTCCTGTGTCATTACCTGTACCTGTGTGTTATTGTGTGTTGTATCTCCACTCTAATGTATTGTACAGCGCTGCGTAATATGTTGGCGCTATATAAATAAATGATAATAATAATAATAATATGTGAGAGGGGAAAGCAGAGCAGTTCTTTTTTTCTTTAGCCCAGGTAAGACGCTTCTGACGTTGTTTGTAGTTCAGGAGCGGCTTGACAAGAAGAATACAACATTTGAAGCCCATGTCCAGGATCTGTCTGTGTGTGGTGGCTCTTGATTAGTGTTGAGCAGCATATGGTATATTCGAATTCGCGTATTTTCGCCAATATACAAAGCAACATTCTAAATTCAGAAAATTCGATTCGACTGTACTCTATTGCCTTCCATTGCGCGCGCCCGTTCGCAAAGATTCACAAAGATTCACAATGCAGCTTTACAGCTTCTCTTCGTCATTCTGTTATCTCAGCCAGTACGAGTGATTTGTGTATTGCGCGTATCCATTCACAATGCGCACACACACATATGCGCGATGTGTGCCGGTAAACAATGTTCAAGCATAATATGACAAATATCCGCCATTGCGAATATCCGAGCGCACATTCGCGAAATATTGCGAATTCTCGAATGACGGATATTCGTCAAATATATTTGAATTTCTAATATTCTCGCTTAACACTACTCTTGATGCATAAACTCCAGGCTCAGTCCACTCCTTGTAAAGTCCACAACACGTTTGAATGGGCTTTTCCTGACCATCCTCTCTAGGCTGCGGTCATCCCTCTGCTGCTTGTGCACCTTTTTCTTCCACACTTTACCATTCTCTCTATTAATGTGCTTTGATACAGAACTTTATGAACATCCAAGTTCTTTTACAATGACCTTCTGAGCCTTTCCCTCCTTATGGAGAGTGTTAATGATGGTTTTCAGCACAACTGTCAGGTCAGCAGTCTTTGCCATGATTGTGAATCCTACTGAACCAGACTTATGCCTGGCATACACATGCCGATAAGCGGCCGATTTTTCACCTGCTCTGCCAGCCAGAGAACGGACATGTCCGATAATCTCTGGCCGATTGAAGCCGATGACATTAGCTTCAATGAAGACCGGCGTCTTCATTGAAGCTAATGGCCGGCACACAAAGGGTGCCGGCCGACTGAAGGGGCCCCATAATGCACCAGGATGCAAACGTGATGACGTCATCACGTATGCATCCCGGTGCATAACAGGACTGGTCTGTCTGCACCCGTCGGGGTGTGTATGGCAGCCTTAAAAGAACATTTAAAGGCTCATTATTGGATTTATTAGCTGATTAGAGCCTAGAACAGTGGTGGGCAACCGAGTTGATATGCAGGGCCACAAGTGCGGCCCTCGGCATCACTAAAGGGCCGCACATAACATCAATCCAGACCTTCATCAACATATGTCAGCAGGCGGTGGACCAGATCTCGACAGTCAAAACCACCCCCTCCTGCCCCTGGGTGCAGTGCTCATATGTAGACCTGGTTTCTGTGGTCAACATTGACAATTTTACTGATGTAGGACCACCAAAGTGGATTAGGAAAGCCGGGTCAGTGTGTGACCACTTCACAGGTTAGGTTTTGGAGGCCGCATGGGGAGGACCAAGGGGGGCCGCCGAACAACAACCAAAGGGCCGCATGCTTCCCCCGGGCCTCAGGTTGGGCACCTAGGGCCTAGAATATTGAACCTTTCTGAGATTTGGGGGTTTTCAAAAGCTGTAAGCCATAATCATCAGAATTATGACAAACAACAGCTTGGAACGTCTCACTTTGCATGCAATCAGTCTGTTTCATATATTAGTTTCACCTTTTAAGTTGAATTACTGAAATATATCACCTGTATTTGCATTAAATCGAACTTTCCTCATATAAACTGGCACGGAAAACTAAAAACAGGCTACAACTACTTTTGAACAATGACAGAATTGAGTTTTTGACAATATAATATATAAAAGCACTCACAGTATAATTTCTGAACATCTAGAAGTGAATAAACAAACAACATAATAATAACAATGTGGAACTACATTTTGGAACTACAATCAAACTTCCTTTTCAATTAATACATTCAACCTTATTTGCTCTGACACTCTTAAAGCGGACTGGGAGGTCACTCCGCATGATCATCAGCTGCAGCTCAGCCGATATTGCTGACATACTTAATTGTAAAATAAAAATATCTTATTCTGACAGCTGACAGGGAGCTCATTACGAGTTCCCCCCTCCCCTTGCATTACGTTGCGCCTGGGCAGCCGAAGTGGTGTCTGGGAGATCTCTCCCAGGCAGGAAATCGTCTGCAGCAGAATCCCCCTCTTCACACCCCCCCCCCCATGAGTCTCTGCAGCTCCGATAGAGAAGAAACAGGAGGGGGAGGTGGGGAGAAGGTGGAGGAGAGGGAGGGCAGTGAGGGCGGAAGTCTGCAAGTCTCCAGGAGCTAAGACGCTAGCATGAGAACTGCAAGCAAGTGAAGTGAGTATAGTGTGGGTTATTTTTTGTGTAGCAGCATCTGAACTGCTGACAGGTGAGTATTATGTCTGTTTAATGTGTGTCTGTTTTTTTTTCAATTTGAGTTTAAAACCGCTTTAAGGTGATATTATTATCCAAAAAAGACCTTCAGACAAAAATAGACTTGTTCGTATAGATATGGTATAAACAGTAGCCATACTAAAGGTAGCCATACACTGGTCGATTTCACACTCGATTCCTGGGCGATCGATCACCAGGCGCGTGCACGTCGATCGATCGGAATCGAGGAATCGAGTGCAGCCCACCTTGACCGATCGACCCCAACCAATCGACATGGCCCCCAAATCGGATCGGCCAGGGAACCAACCTGTTGGTCTTTTCTGATCGATCGGGCACACATCAAGGGGCGTTGACATTTGTGAATCGATCGACTGGTAACAGAATCGTCCAGGAATCGGTGGCCTAAGGTGGTAGGCACAGACTTGTATGGTCGATCGATCGACGCCTGTGACTTCACCGGAATCGATCGGATCGACACGTGTATGGCTAGCTAAACATCAACATCAATCTTCAATTTGATCGACTTGTGCAATTTAAATATCACATTCCAGTCTAAGGGCTTGTTTCCACTAGAGCAATAAGCCGTGGATGGATACATCTTTAATCTCTTCGCCAAGTCCTTTTCCTGACCCCCCCCCCCATCGCACCCAAAGAAAATGAATAGACGTGTTCAAAAATCGCATCTATATTCACTGGGGACGCATTTTGTACGGTGTACATTCATGTCAATGGACATGATCGGACGTGATTTTTCACTAGGGGGCGCAATCTGACACGATCTGGCGTTCAAAATCACCCCCTAAATCGCGTCCGGTTCTACCCATCCGTGAGCGATCTCTTCAGTGGAAATTGACAATGATTTCCAATGGGAGCGATCGGATGTGGTGAAGCGATTAAAAACGCGTCCATCTGCAGCCGATCGCTCTAGTGGAAACAAGCCCTAACATTTTTGGATGATAGTACCACACAATGCGATTTATATCGATAGATTCCTTTTCAAAGACCTGTGCACATGCTCCATAGTACCACTGGATACAAATCGCTCTAAATACCTAGAAAATACCTAGGTCAGGAGTATGCAGAGACATTTTTCAGGAGTTTGCACAAATGTGCAATTACTGGAAAAAAAACAATGAAAAAAGCTTGAGGATGCCATGGCAGTGCTAATCGTGACGTTTTTCAAATGCCCATATGAACATAGCGTAAAGCTATATACACACACTTGCAATTTTACGAATTAGAATTTCTGACTGTGTAGGAAAGCGCACCCCACTTTGTACACTGCATGTAATGGGGTGAATCTTGGGGGCACCTGTAAGGCACTTTCTAGACACTTCCCCATGATCTCACCTCCTGGTCACTGCAGACTCTCCGCTGGGCCTTTCCTTTTCATGCACTTCCCTTCCATCCAAGGGAGCAGCTAAGCCTGGAGCAGCTCTTCCAACACAATCTCTCACCTTTGTCCTAGCCCTTCTCCACACTTCTGACAGTCTTCAGGCTAGGGTTGCCCTTGGTCCCAGCTGGGGGACAAGGAAGATGTCTGTAATCACATCTAACTCAGGGTCTTTGGATCCACAGGCCTGCGTGGCCTACCTCCCACAGGATCCAAAAGAGCTCCAATCCCTGCTCTCTCCTCCAAGCAAAGACCTATCTCCCTCTTTGTTTGGGTCTTATAATACCTCTCTCCCACAAGCTGATCACTACCAGATGGCAGGTCACACTTACATCAACTAGAACTTTCTGGCATGTTCTTTACACACCCAAACCTGGTAACCCATACATTTAATACACGGTCCACTTTCCCATAGCTGATCCCAGTGGCCTTAGATTTAATGAGCTCTGTATTTAAAAAAAATATTCTAGGATTTGATTGATTGGCTCTAGGGGGGAATCTGGATAAAAATTAAACATTTACCAGTATATACTTGGCCATATGCAAGCAAAATAGTAACCCCATCTCTAAAGCTCATATAGACAGATGCTCGAAAACACCCGACCCATCGGCCACAGATCTCTGTGTCTATGGCTGGCTTAACAGTCTTCTTACTTTGGACTGTTTGGACCAGTGGTGGGCAACTGAGTTGATATGGAGGGCCACAAGTGCGGCCCTCGGCATCACTAAAGGGCCGCACATAAAATCAATCCAGACCCTCCCCCGTCGACATATCTCAGCAGGCAGTGGACCAGATCCCGACAGCACCCACCCCCCTCCTGACCTGGTTTCCCCTATAAACATTGACAATTTTACTGATGTAGGAGCGCCAAAGTTAATTAGGAAAGCTGGGTCAGCGTGTGACCACTTCACAGGTGAGGCTATACTTTGCCCTATGCAATAACAGTTAGGTTTTGGGGGCCGCATGTGGAGGACAAAGGGGGGCGCCAAACAATGTCCAAAGGGCCGCATGCAGCCCCCGGGTCGCAGGTTGGGCACCTAGGGTTTGGACAGTAAAGTTCAACCATTAGAGTAAAGTTCAAGCTCGCTATATGGGAAAGAAGTGGAAACTTTTGTTTCTAGTTTCATATACAGAGTGTAATAGAAGCTGGCTCGTGACCCTGTGATTACAGCAGTTTGTGAGTTCGGGGACATGGCAAACATTCTGCATTCATGGAAATGGTAATCACGTATCCAAACACACAATATAGACTTTCTTTATACAATTTCAAATGCGCTGCAAGCATTACAGTGTGAGCATGCGGTGATATTGTGCCAAAATCACGCAAAGGAAAATAGTCTCACGTTTCAAGGGTCACACATAACGTAACCTGCTTTCTTAATATTGACATCAGTGCTTGGCTCCAGAAAAATAAAGCAATGACATTTATGACGGGATCTGGCAGTTGTGATGCTACTGCTGTACCATGCGTGTTTAACAGGTCGCCAACGCTTCTGCTTTCTGGGTGAACTCCACCATGCTCCTTCCCCATGGGGTGACTCAAGCATGCATGAGACTAGCAATTCACATGTCTGCTCTTATATTAAGAAGCCAATATGTTCTAGACCCACTTCTCTCAGTTACTGCTTAGTGCTTCTTACTGGTCCTAGCCTACTGTGAAATACAAACTAAAGCCCCCCCATACATGTTCCGATTATTCTCCCGACCGATTTTTCCGATCCTGTCACCCGATTTTCACCTAAAATGTTATGGTCGGTCGGTCGGCTGGCACGAAAAATCGGAATTCGAATTATCACCGATCCATCAGCCCGACCCTATTTATTAACAGCAGATCGACCAAAAATTTACGGTCAGGTCCGAAGCGGTCGGGGACATAATTCCCGATCCGATTAATCTCCCGACCACATTGGTCGGTCGGGCAAAATTCGTACGAAAAATCGGAACGTGTATGGGGGGCTTAAGAGGTTGTGCTTTTGTATGTTATGGGGGTTTCAAATGTAAACACAATGTTGTATCTTACCTTCTAGAAAAGTTCCGATTCTCAATGTTCCTGCAGGATGACACTCCAAGAACAACCAGTTCCCACTTGACCTATGTGCAGCTCTTCTTAGCAGCCTATTGTTTCTTCTTCAATAACAGTTAGCGCTTGTGTCTACTGCGGTGCACAAGGCGTCATGTACCCAGCGTGTCCATGACCCCCCACCTGCAGATTGCTAATGTTTTATGAACGCATGCATTTCATTTTAATTGAAAAATGAAGGGAAAGCCGTATCCACCATGGCTTTTCCATGACCTGTAGATGCACCCATTCATGTTCAGCTTACTTGGAAACATAATCCTAACCTTCTAAACACTGTATACTTATTGGATATATATGAAAGACAACGGCTATAGAAATGTTCTTTTCCACTCACCTGTTCAATCCCAGATTCTGCTTTCCACCACACCCAACCCTGCACTTCGAGGTTCCTATTAGAGTGGGCTGGAGGCAATCAAGTGTCAGCTCTCCTAGTCACTGTGTATAACATGGCAGCACGGCTTCACTACACTAGTGCCAAGTCACTCTTGTGTCTGCTAGGACCTTCCTAGTTCCTCCAGTGGCTCCCAGTTCCTGTACAACCTGTGTCTCCGGTTCTGTGAGTCTCAGTAACTGTATTACCGTGTTTTCAGTGTCTTATATTAATGTTTGCTCCTAAAGGTTCCCTACGTCTTATTTTTGGGGGATGTCTTATTTTTCCATGAAGAAGGATATGGCACTGGGGTATCAGGGTGCGGGGATCACTAAAAATTATATAGGGGGGGATCAGAGGGGGGAATCAAAATGGCACAGGAGACTCAGAGGGGGAGAATCATAATTTTAGTAACCCCTTCTGATCCTCCTGTGTCATTTTGATTGCCCCCTCTGATCCCCCTGTCCAGAGTTACAGTACTGTATCTTCGGGGGTGCCTTATTTTCTGAAGGATGCCTTATATTTCAGCGTGAGGCAAAAATGTAAGGGTGCCTTATTTTAAGGGGATTTTGGGGGAAACAGGGTATTTGTGTCTTCCATTTACCACGATGACTGTACCGCCTGTGTCTCCCAATGACTTTAGTTCCTGTACCACTTGTATGTCTCAGTATCTGTATTACTTGTGTCTTCCTCTGTGAATGTACTGCCTTGTCTCCAAGTGACATCACCGTCTCTTGGGTGTCCCAGTGATCTTAGATCCAGTTCATGTGGCTCCCAGTGACCCCCAGATTCTGTGCCCTATGATTCCCAGTGACAATGCTTTTCATTACACAATGGTCACCCAATGACTCCAGTACGTGTGCCTCCTTTGTCTCCCAGTGACCCCCAGTTTCTGTGCCCTATGATTCCTAGTGACAATGCTTTTCATTACACCATGGTCACCCAATGACTCCAGTCCGTGTGCCTCCTTTGTCTCCCGGTGACTCCAGTCCGTGTGCCTCCTTTGTCTCCCGGTGACTCCTAGTCCGTGTGCCTCCTTTGTCTCCTGGTGACCCTGGAAGCTGTACCACCCGTGATTCTCAGTGACCCAATTCCTGCATGTGGTGACCCTGGTTCCTGTGTCGTCCGTGTTTTCAGCTGACCTGGGTCCTGTACAACTGTCATCTCCCAGTGACCCTGGATCCTGTAATACCTGTGACCACATTCCTGTCACCCCATTCCTGTGTTTACTGGTTGTGGCTAGTGTTGAGCTCGAATATTCGATTTTCGAATATTTAGCTTGAATATTATCATTTTGCCATATCGCGAATATTCACGAATATATCATCGGATATCCGACGCGATTGTGATTTTCGCGATCCCAATCATTGCAATGGATCGCGATTATATACTCGCAAAGCGATTTTTTTAAAAGGGAAATGACGGATATTCTCCCAGTCGAATATCCGAGCTCCATTGACTTGCATGCATTGCGCATATTTAATCGCAATTGTGATTTTTAGATCACAATCCATGTCCACAAGTGCGGATATCCGAGATTACGAATATGGAATCGAATATTATGGCGGATATTCGTGAAATAACGCGAATTCGAATATTGCCTAGTCGCTTATCACTATTTGTGACCAAGGACCACTAACTGTGAGGCAGAGGCAGTGAAGCCCATCACCCCATCATCCTCTTGTGAACCTTCTTAGTCTCTGCCTCAGAGCTATTACCCTGCGCACTTGCTACCTAGACTCCTTCTCTTGGATCAAGAGATCCCCCAAATTGTGACATACAGTGCACCTTGTAAAGCTAGCCATACACGTGTCGGATTCCATGTCCAATCGATTCATCATCCGATCGATTGCGGTGATTCTGCCGGGAATCGCAGGTGTGATCAATTGGCCAATTAAGAGTATCCATCGCAGCATACCACCTTGTCCAACGGATTCCGGGACGGATCCGTGTCCGATTGTCCACCTCACAAATGGCAACTCCCCCTGATCCGGACAGAATCGCATGAGAAAGACCAACATGTTGGTTCTCCGTCGGATCCGATTCTGAGCCCCTGATCAATCGGACGCGAACGATCGGACCAGGTGGGCTGCATGCGATTCCAGCACGATCGTTTGGCGTGCACGCGCCCGGAATCGATCGTGCCGGAATCCGGTGCGAATCCGACACGTGTATGGGGGCCTTAACAGTTATATGCATTGCTGCCCACAGCAGGCTCTGCAGGGATCTCTTCAATCCATATAAATCTGACCATTTTTGCTCACGTATCATCTAAATAGGCTCCAGAATTGTTAAATTCAAATGGTCCAGTCTGAGGTCATATTAAAATATGGCATTCAACCAAAAGTAAGGACCTCATGAAGATGTAAATCACCCTTATTTTGTGGTGAATAAAGATGGTGTTTCATTTTAGATCATTTTCTTTTTTTCTCCAACCTCAACTCTGCTCGGCTTCTCACACGCATACAAATCTTTTTCATTCTCATTCTCATCCTTCTACGCAGAGACTTGGGTGAAATAACCAGCAATTTTCAACATATTATTACCTAGCGTGCTGTGACTGTACCCTGCAGTGCATGTATACAGATCTATTGGATGTAGCCTAGCACGTGCAGTGTATACAATATCCATTGCTGACCACTGTATGCCCCCCCCCCCCATCCCTGGGGTATTGAGTCTCTTTGTATTAGAAGACTATGGAAAGCCAAGCTTTGTCTGTGTTATACTAATACTGCTGCAGAATATCTAATCTATTGACATGAGTGTTAGCGAGGCTGCAGCATCTTTTACCTGCCTGGAGACCCGGCTGGATGCAGTAACCAGGGACTGAGAACATAGGGAAGCCCTGGACCACTCACACTGCTGCATAGGATGGATGTGATTCCTGCCTGACAACAGCATCCCTGCCTCTGCACAGGAGGCTCCGACACTCAGCCAATGGCAGCAGCTTACTCTCTGCCTGCTGGGAATCCATGCAAATGCGGGTCACAATTACCTTTACTAATTCATTGCTGTTGGGGGGAAAAACACATTTCTTCGGAAAGATTTGTGTTGCATTGAGTATACATTGTTATGCCTCAACGCTACCCCAACTGTTATGTCATCTTTCTTGAGATGCACATGGCAAGTGTTTTCCTCTCTCACTGAAGCTGCTCATGTAATACAACCTGGTTGTTCTATCAGCTATGTTGGCATACGAGTGAACACAAATATCTACTTCTATATACAGTTAGGGTGGTAATATTTTAGGTATGGGTTAAAGCGGTTGTAAACTCATAAACTCAAATCCCCCACATACATTACATGGACATATTACACACCTGTCAGCAGTTACATCTGTGAA
>CM070042.1:10064532-10077471 GCA_036250615.1 Ptychadena robeensis | reverse complement strand
TATCACTGCTATGTAGTGCTGGGTCCTCCTTGGTAGAATACATAGTGATTGGAAGGTATAGATAGTGCTGGGTCCTCCCTGGTAGAATACACAGTGATTGGAAGGGTTAGAAAGCTCCTCATATTACGTGGTTTTGGTAGAAGAGTGGATTGAACAGAAATTGTATGTATGGGGTCCTTAAGTAAATATGAATGAAACATTTGTGTATATTTTACCATTGTGAAGTATAAGATAACAGAGAATGTGGGAATATTTATATGGAAATACTGGGTGATGGTCACCTGGCGGATTCCATACCGTCTGGATGTGTGGGTGACACGAGGGGTTTCCCAAAACACTCACCCGAAAGCAAGCTTCCCTCTACATTTGGTAACAGTCCTCGTAACGGTGACCTGAATCTTTTTTTAGCTGACAGAGCCAAAAATAGCAATCTCGTTTACTACAATCCTACGGCAGATAATGAATTCCACCCACCAGCACTGCAGCAGCAGCTATTTTTAGCTTGTGTGCAGAGGCGTTGCGAGGAATCGTTAATGCCGCTACGAGGATGCGAGGAGTCTCCCTGGGAAACACCGTACATCCAGACCACCTTCAGCTACAGCCCAGCGATCACTAATAATCAATAGTACTAGTCAGCTGACACATCACGCATATCTATAGCTGTTGCTGTTCGCAGCATATATTGCCCAAAATATTTCAGTGAAATATTCAAAGTTTTAGGGCAGATGAGGGAGATAATAAAGGGACACTGCACATATATTCACAACATATACCGTATATAACATTTATATATTATAGTATACATACCTTTTTTCATTCTAAACATGTAATGAGCCATAAATGATATACTGAAGGATTAAAATAGTTATTCTCAGTTTTTATTCAGATAAGCAGTTTGTCTTGTCAAAGGTTGGGATAGCTTTTTAAGATTGATTAAATAGTCAGTTTGCCAATTTCAAAATGGTCGCCCTACTAACAACTCCTTAGGCTAAAGCCTGCCATACACATGCCGATAAGTGGCCAATTTTTCACCTGACCGATGGGCGTGCGCGCTCGCGCCGTCGGTCAGCGGAAAAATCGGCCTCTAATCGGCATGTGCCCACAGGATCTGTCGCCCACAGCTTGGCCGGCCACAGAACGGACATGTCTGATAATCTCTGACCCATGGAAGCCGATGCCATTAGCTTCAATGAAGACCGGCGTCTTCATTGCAGCTTACAGAAGGGGCCCCATAATGCACCGGGTGCAAACGTGATGATGTCCTCACGTTTGCATTCCGGTGCATATTAGGAGTAGGTCTGTCTGACCTACTCGGGGTGTGTATGGCAGCCTTAAGGCTCCACCATGCGCCATGATGTTAGAGCAAACCTCCATTGCGTTCCTGTGGACGCTGATGGGCTTCATCGACATCAACATGATGGAGGCTCAGACCGACGGATCCATCGGAGACAGCCCTGTCAAAGCCCCATTGCTGTCAATGGCCGGCTCGTGCACTCTGTTAAAATCCATGCGTTCAACACAGGGATTTAATGGATAGTGGAGCCCTAGCCTTAAAAAGGACCAGATAGAACTAAAAAAAATGGCCTCTTATTTCACCACAAGACATAACCAATATAGACTCTTAAATCCACCCCCGTCACATGTCAAGATTGTAAAATTTTGTTTTTAATGTAAGTGGTTCTTGGGCTCCTTGTGGATACAGTGATTACAAGGATCTTGAAATATGAGAATGCTGCAGGCTATTGAGGCCATTTAAAGGCTTTCTACATTGGCCACTTCACAAGATGAAATCACCATTAGAAAATTGCTAAGCACAGAAGTGATGAATCCCAAAAATATATCAGCCTGTTAGCAGGCAGCAAGCCTAATATCACAGCAGCTCATCCATCATCAACTATGTAGTGCCGGGTCCTCTGTTATAGAATACATAGTGATTGGAAGGTATATATCACTGCTATGTAGTGCTGGGTCCTCCCTGATAGAATACATAGTGATTGGAAGGTATATATCACTGCTATGTAGTGCCGGGTCCTCTGTTATAGAATACATAGTGATTGGAAGGTATATATCACTGCTATGTAGTGCCGGGTCCTCCCTGATAGAATACATAGTGATTGGAAGGTATATATCACTGCTATGTAGTGCCGGGTCCTCCCTGATAGAATACATAGTGATTGGAAGGTATATATCACTGCTATGTAGTGCCGGGTCCTCCCTGATAGAATACATAGTGATTGGAAGGTATATATCACTGCTATCTAGTGCTGGGTCCTCCCTGATAGAATACACAGTGATTGGAAGGTATATATCACTGCTATGTAGTGCTGGGTCCTCCCTGATAGAATACATAGTGATTGGTCCTCATATTACATGGTTTTGGTAGAAGAAAATGTTATTTTCAGAAATTGTATGGTAGCATTGTATGGTGTATGGGGGGGGCTAACACTTTATTTTGTCACTAGGTAAGGTACCGATAAATGAGCGGACAACTTACATTGTATTTTCTGCTTTTACAGAGAGAAATGACCAGACAGAACAAGAAGAGCGAAGAGAAATCAAGCAGAGGCTGACGAGAAAGGTGAATAGCCCTGCCTTCTCACCATAAGAGGCACCAACACTGTTTTGACTGCTGTTCGATTCTTTCTATAGTTCAGAGATTTCAGAGGACAGGAACTAGAGTACAACACTTATCTGTGCATGATCCTTCTTACTAAACTTTGCGCATGAATTATACATTTTTGCTATGGGTTTATTTGACAGGCCGGCTAGTTTTAGAATGAAACGGAATAACGTGACACAAGATATCTATAGGCCGATCCATGAAACAATGAGGGGGCATTCACACTGGTGTCTAGATGCCTGAGAAGCAATTAAGCTGGGAGGACGTACCATTCGACGTCACTCTTCAGGTGCATGCCCCATATTGACAGAATGGAGGTGTTTTTAAACGCACATTGTGTGCAGGCGCGTGAGCACCAGGAAAGGGTACGTGTAAATGATGTCTGAGGCCTACACTGGTACCAGATGCAGAAAGAATAAGGCTGCCCATACACAGGTCAATACCCACTCGCTGGAGGGCAGGATGATGGCGTCGCCATGCTGTGCTCAAGTGTTCATCAATCGTTGCACACCACTTTGCGCTATCAATTTCCGCTCAAAACTTTGGATGGTCCCCATCGGAAGTAATGGCAATTGAACACGTATTTACAGACATTCGAGCTTTCTTCGAGTGGCAGTCGATTGATCCTGCTTGAAGAAATGGTGGCTTGGTCATCGATTGTTTGGTAATAGATAATCGACCCATGTATAGGGACCTGTCTGAAATCAAGAAAAGGGAGAAGGAGTAGTTGATATGGTTTAACCCCAATGGGTGCAGGCAGACCAGTCCCGATATGCACCGGGATGCAAATGTGATGACGTCATCACGTTTGCACACTGATGCATTATGGGGCCCCTTCAGTCGGCCGGCACCCTTTGTGTGCCGGCCATTAGCTTCAATGAAGATGCCGGTCTTCATTGAAGCTAATGCCATCGGCTTCTATCGGCCAGAGATTATCGGACATGTCCGTTCTCTGGCCGGCCGAGTTGTGGGGCGACAGGGATCTGTCGCCCCATGTGGGTACATGCTGATTAGCGGCCGATTTTTCTGCTGACCCACGACGTGAGCGCGCACGCCCGTCGGTCAGGTGAAAAATCGGCCGCTTATCGACATGTGTATGCCAGGCATAAGGAAAGCGTGTTCCTTTAGACTCTAGCCTACGTGTGTTTTTCCATAAAGGATGATGTGGGAGAAGCAAAGCATGTTTCTCTTCTCTCTGAATGGCGTTCTTCATACGTCACGGCCGTCTGGCACCATGTCACACTGGTATCCTGCAGCTTGCAGGTGTTTCATGGAATAGTCATTTACCGCTATTAAGCTGCACGAATCTCACTGTCACAGCGGGATCTGAGCTGAAGGGCAGCACTTTGGGCAAGAAAACACCTCTCATTTCTGGAACATTCCTGCCGGCCCCATGTTCCCTGTAGCAGTAATGACATTGCACTGTAACTTTGTAACCGTACACTGAATGATACAACTTTTCTCTGTTGTATTGCAGCTCAATCAAAGGCCGACGGTAGACGAACTGCGCGAGAGAAAAATCCTGATCCGGTTCAGTGATTATGTGGAGGTGGCGAAAGCTCAGGATTACGACAGGAGAGCAGACAAGCCATGGACCAGATTATCCGCAGCAGACAAGGTACCTTGTGCGATGCTTTGTAGATAACACAATCAGTGTGATGTATGATTATATGAAAGAAAGGAATATGTATGGGATAGGAATTTTGCTATAATAAAAGGCTGGTTTTGTGTATCATCCATACCAGTGGTTCCCAACCTGGGGGCGCTAGAGAGCATGGGGGGGGGGGGGCATACCATCCGTGGTGTTGGAGCTCGAGCTGATAGAACATGATAAAACTGGAGCTGGACTCAGGCTGGTGAAATGTAAACAAGTGTCAGCGCCATCTTGTGGAACTTTTACAAGTTGGAGATGAATTTTTTTTTTAATGTCACATTCTGGCTTTGCGAGTTAATTTCCAACCCCTGAACATGGTATCCTCCCCACAATTGCTGGAGATATAAAGAAGAGTTGTGTGCATGCACCTTAAGCTGGCCATACACCTTTATACCTCTCTGTCAGATATTCTTTAGATCTACCAACAACTATGTTTTTTTTTTTTTTTTTTTTTCCCAATAACTTTATTGAAGAAAAGTATTTGTTACATACAGTATATCAATAAGCATATAACACATCGTACAGGGGAATAATGGGGATTAGGGGATAGTATTGAGCAAAACATACCAACAACTATGTAGTGCCGGGTCCTCTGTGATTGAACACAGGTAGACTCATGCCTGGCATACACATGCCGATAAGCGGCCGATTTTTCACATGACCGACGGGCGTTCGCGCTCCCTGCAGATCCCTGTCGCCCCACAGCTCGGCCGGCCAGAGAACGGACATGTCCAATAATCTCTGGCCGATGGAAGCCGATGCCTTTAACTTCAATGAAGCTAATGGCTGGCACACAAAGGGTGCCGGCCGACTAGTGCAGCCCCATAATGCATCAGGATGCAAACGTGATGACGTCATCACGTTTGCATTCCGGAGCTCATCTGAGCGGGTCTGTCTGCACCTGTCGGGGTGTGTAAAGCAGGCATTAATGGTTTAGAAAGCCCCTCATATGACATGGTTTTGGTAAAACAAAAGGAGATCTAAAGGTGTATGGCCAGCTTTAGGAGGGAGGGGGTGTTACCTCAAGGTGGGAGTGGTGTGACGTCACTTTCAGGAACATTTCTTTTAATGTAGGAGTTGGGTTTGGGGGGCGTGGTATGTCTTGGACACAGGCAAGGGGGGATTTAAGGAAAAAAGGTTGGGAACCACTGATCTATAGTACAGCAATATAAAGATGTACTTTTTTTGTCTGGATTGTCTAGCTAACAATGCATTGCTTTTTTCTGTCTAGGCTGCAATCCGAAAAGAACTTAATGAATATAAAAGCAATGAGATGGAAGTACATGCTTCAAGCAAACATTTGACCAGGTAGGTGTTTGTAATTGCTGTTGAAGCTGGTTACTGTCAATGATGAGATTTACTTAAGCCCCCCATACAGCACATACAATTACCATGCAATTTCTGTACAACCAACTTTTCTTTCTACCAAAACCATGTAATAGGAGGACCTTTCTACACCTTCCAATCTCTATGTATTCTATGAGGGAGGTCATTATACTACATAGTTGTTGGTAGGTCTGATGGACATTGTATGGAGGAATCTAAAGGTGTATGGGGGGTTTAAGAAGGGCTGTGGAGAAAAAGGTGTGTGATAAGTATGTAACTGGATGACAAGAACAGAGTATATAGGAGAAGTGACGTAGCAACGGATTTAGTAGCTGGTTATGGTTTTGTATCAGGGATTTCCCGCTATGTCAACAGAGCAAGGTACCACCAACCCCACTGGTCGATAGGGGGCCCTAAGCAACAACTTAAGTTGTATATAAGTTGTAACTAATGTAATAAGAGAAAACCATACCTACCCTGTTTCCTGGAAAATAAGGCATCTCTGACAAGCCCACCTTGCCCGATCGATCACGTCCGATCGATCGGGGGCTCAGAATCGGATCTGCCAGAGAACCAACATGTTGGTCTTTCTCATCCGATTCAGCACACATCAGGGGGAGTTGCCATTTGTGAAGTGATCGATCGGGCACAGAATCGTCCAGGAATCGGTGGCCCAAGGTGGTAGGGACAGACGTAATTGGGCGATCGATCGGACATCCGATTCCCTCTGGCATCGCGGAATCGATCAGATGGGTGATAGATCGGCCATGGAATCGGAACATGTATGGCTAGCTTAACACACGGTCTTATTTTTGGGGAAACACAGTATGCTTAGCTAGCTGACAAAGACATTGCATGAGAGCCCCTATATGAGAACTCTGTCATATCTTATATACCCTAAAGCTGGCCATACACATTTAGATCTCTCTGTCAGATATCCTTTAGATCTACCAAAAACTATGTAGTGCCGGATCCTCTGCGATTGAACACAGGTAGACTTGATTGTTTAGAAAGTCCCTCATATTACATGGCTTTGGTAAAACAAAAGGAGATCTAAAGGAAATCTTACAGAGACATCTAAAGGTGTTTGGGGGCCCTTAGGCTATATTCAGACAGACATTCATGAAATGGTCACTTCCTGCTACTGACCACCCGTGTACCATTGGCATGTCGATAGGGACAACATAGGAGCAGTTGGTCGGTTGACTGTTCAGCGACCATCCCTGTAAAATTTCTCAATAGAGCCAGGGCCGCCGTCAGGGGGGGACAGAGGGGACCCATGTCCCGGGCAGCTAGGGGGGCCCGATGGTGCTGTGAGCAGAGGACTGCCCATCAGGCAGCACGTCGGTGCCCCAAAGTAACACCAAATTCTCTCAGTACTTACAGTATATTAACTACACACACTTGACATGGTGGGCGATTAAAGCCTCAGGCATCCCTGGCAGGGCAGGTATTAGACCCATTTCAGTATGGTGCTCATATTAAAGGCAGGAGCTTGAAGTGACAAGCAGAGGACACGGATGTGCTCCTGCAGTACCACTCCCTCATGAGATGTATCGGTGAGGGAGTGACACAGTAGGAGAATGTCAGTACTCTGTGTATTTGCCAAAATGTCAGCATGGTATGTGTTACACACCCTTATTGTTCCCTCCATGCCAGCGGTGCAGTGCAGCACACAGGTGGAGGTGTTTAGTGTCTTAGAAACGGCTCTGTTAGAATACAATCTTGATAAATATTTTTATAACAGAACAGCAAGGCATTTGAACTAAACAAGACGTTTTCTTTCTTTTCCAGGTATCATAGACCGTAAAATATTTCACGTGTGGGAAAAGCGGTCCTACTTTGCAATTCTAAAATATTGCTGAACATGTTCCATGAGGAGCAATGAGGTTCAGTTGTGAAGTTGAGCGCCTAGCGCTCAGAAATTTACGCAGAGAGTTCAGTGTGGGCGATGAGGAGAAACTGTCTGCTACACTTCCTGATATGGAGTGGAATGGCGATGAGTTCACCGCGCATGTCTAGGGACTGATCAGCCCCATCAGGGGAGAGAAACTAAGCTCAAGGATACACACGCAAAACATAAAGTGAGCGTCGCTGAGAGACACTGGATGGACACTGGATTGGCGCTGTATATTGCAGCAAGACGCTGTGCATGGCGACATCATAATGGACAAACGCAGCCAGCACATCTATCAGTATTACATCGACATGTCCGCCTCGTCACACTTTCTTTGTAAAGGTCATGCCTCGGCAAAGTATTTTCATGTTTTATATTTTGTTTCTTTTTTTAAATGTCTGAAAATGTTACATTTTCCTGGTTATGTTACTCTTATTAAAAAAAGTCAAACATTGCTGAAAACGCTGATCTGAGCCTTCTATCGGACGTAAAAGAACATTGAATGTCACAAGTATGAGAAGTTTTTTTTGAATTGCGGAGTCCTGAAGGTCCCCATTCACCTTCCAATCTTTCCATACAATTTCTGAACAACCCACTTTAGTTCTACCAAAACCATGTAAACGAGGACCTGTCTAACCCTTCCAATCACTATGTATACTATCAGGGAGGACCCGGCACTACATAGCAGTGATATATACCTCCCACTCACAATGTATTCTATCAGGGAGGATCCGGTACTACATAGCAGTGATATATACCTTCCAATTACTATGTATTCTATCAGGGAGGACCCAGCACTACATAGCAGTGATATATACCTTCCAATCACTATGTATTCTATCAGGGAGGACCCGGCACTACATAGTTGTTGGTAGATCTAATGGAAATTGTATGGAGTGATCTAAAGGTGTATGGGGGCTTTATACCCACAACAAATGCAGGTTCATAGCTTTGTTTCCATCTCAAAAAAATCTAGGGACCTTTGTCCAGAGAACACATGACCCAAGAATCCATAGAGCTGAACAAACTGAATAAGGAGTAGTGTTGTGTTGGTTGTGAAAAACAAAGACTGCTAAAGAGCTTTACAATTCTATGGGAAGAAAACCTTTATCATATATGTACTTCATTTCTTATATTTTGTTCTCATTTACAGGAGTGTTACATTTACATAGTAGAGAAAATGAAACATCAGCCATGCAACCATGCTATGTTTGTTATAGCTAAAGGCTTGTACACACGCTAGACAACTGTCACCTGCAATCTGTTGTGTGGCTGGTAAATATCTAGTGTGTATGCCAGGTGTGCGCAAACTAAACCCCCCATACACCTTTAGATCAATCCATACAATTTCCATTAGATCTACCAACAACTGTGTAGTATAGTGGCCTCCCTGATAGAAAACATAGTGATTGGAAGGTATATAGCACTGCTATGTAGTGCTGGGTCCTCCCTGATAGAATACATAGTGATTGGGAGGTATATATCACTGCTATGTAGTGGCGGGTCCTCCCTGATAGAATACATAGTGATTGGAAGGTATATATCACTGCTATGTAGTGCCGGGTCCTCCCTGATAGAATACATAGTGATTGGAAGGTATATATCACTGCTATGTAGTGCTCGGTCCTCTCTGATAGAATACATAGTGATTGGAAGGTATATATCACTGCTATGTAGTGTTGGGTCCTCCCTGATAGAATACATAGTGATTGGAAGGTATATATCACTGCTATGTAGTGTTGGGTCTTCCCTGATAGAATGCATAATGATTGGAAGGTATATATCACTGCTATGTAGTGCTGGGTCCTCCCTGATAGAATACATAGTGATTGGAAGGTTTAGGAAGGTCCTCATATTGCATAGTTTTGGTAGAACAAAAGTTGATTGTACAGAAATTGTATAGAAAGATTGTATGGGGTCCTTTAGGCTCAGGGCCTGGATACGGCCCTTTAAGCTTTCTTTGCCTACCCTTTGTCACCTTGTTGAAAAGATGCTCCCCTCCATTCTCTGCAATGAGTTCACATAATGCCCAGAGATGTCTAAACGTTACATTGGGGACGATGCAGTGGAGTGATCCTCATAGTGACAACAGGCTGTTTAGGAATTATTTCTGCTCATTGCAATTTTTGGAGTGCAGGAAATGAAAAAAGATAACAACGTCCCTGTCACGTATCACACATCACCGCCATCAATAGTGATGTTAGCAATGCATGGAATTGGTACACCTATGGTGGGTCACCCATTACAGCCTCTTGGTCCGGCCCTTTTATCAAATTTAAAAAGGCAATGTTGCCCACTTGTCAAAAACTTTGTCCACCGCTCATGTATGCAGTGGTCAGACTGATACGTTTAGACCTTTAAGGGCAAAATGGCAAAACAACTGAACTGTTTTCAATGTCAAGGACATTTGCAGGTGCAGATCTCTGGTTCTCCCCTTACCTTATTCATAGAGGACACCAAGTGATGTATTTGACTTATTCACTCTCTACAAAATGTGGTCGTGTGCACATAGCTCAACAGGTGATATTATCAAAAGCTACCGGATTCCAAACATGCCACCACATGGCAAAAAAAAAGATGTCCACACATAACTGTTTCTGAGCTGTTATGGATTAACAGGAGCTATAATCTTGGAACTGAGATGACTACACATTTTCTTCTAGTTTAATAAATATATTTAAAATACCAACCAAGTATACTTTCAGATCTTTTCACAGGTTTGATTATAAACCCTGTACTTACATGTGGGATAGAAAGACTGTGCTGTTGCTGGTATGAGCCATATCTCAGGCAAACTGATAGGCAGTGAATGAAAAAAGAAAAAAAACACAAGACCAACATTCACACTGCTCAGAAGGCACCACTGCAATCACTGATCCTGTGTTACTAGATGACCCTTCCAAGCTCAACGTCTCCATATTACTGAGATGGAGTACAGACACCTCCTAAATCCAATGTGGTGATGACCGAGGGGATGGGAGGCGGATGTAAAAGCGTGCCTACCACCCCCGGATTCTGCCTTCTATCATCTAGAGGACTAGCACTAGAGGTGCCGATAGTAGGGCAGATCGGAGGTCAAGCGTAGAAAAAAAAAAATCTGCGACGCTCCACCTCTCCAGTGACTTGCCTCGTGGTGGCTCCAAGGGTACATGGGAAATTAGATGTCACTTCTGATGTCTCCTTTCCCATGTCCCCATGCGCCCACAGCATCTGAATCGGGTGCCGCAGATGGGTGAAGCGCTTCCCGATAGAAAATAGGTAGAGCGAAACCAGAAGAGGCTCGCTCCTCCATCTTGAAAGCTGGAGGACCTGACACTCCAGGCATGGCGGAACGCGAGTGAGCAGTCAGGAAAGGTAAGTATTTACTTTTTTTGGGAGGGGGTCACTCCTACAGTAGTTTTCACCTAGAAATATGTTTCTTAAATTTCTTAGATCCGCGACTCGGAAGTGGCGTTATTTGGAAAGCGAAAGTGGCATGATCAGGTAAGTGTAATGTCCCCTCCCTCTTATTTTCCCTTTCGGAAATGATGTGCGGGGTGGGAAGTTAGGTGGGATGGGGCATTACTCTACCTGCTAACTTCCCACTCTGTTTGAGGGCATCAGAGCTGCTTCTTGTTTAGCTTTCAGTGAATGTGGCGACCCCTGTGAAATGGTCATTTGATGCCCGAGGGGGTCCCGATCCATAGGTTGACAACAGTTGAGCTAGAAGCATGAGAAAACTGCTTGCTAATGACACTTTGCTTTTTATAAGGTAAGGTGCATATTGCTCAAAGGCTAATTATACAATTCAAAGACCAAAGGTCTTGCTTGCCCAGTACGACCATCTACAGCCTAGGTGCCCAACCTGTGGCCCGCATGCGGCCCCCCTTAGTCCTCTTCTTGGGGCCCCTGAAACTGTTCATGCATAGGGCATAGGAACTCAAATTGCATCACATAACCTCTGAATCAAAACGTGCATCACCATACTACAATGTTACCCAATGCTTCAAGTATCATTTAAAATACAAATTGTTTTGTAAAAATGAAAACCAATGTCTTCTATCTATGCCTGTTGTCATTTCCACATTATAAAATGCTTATACTAGTCAGAAAATGTTATGTGCGGCCCTTAAGTGGTGCCGAGGGCCACTTTTGTGGCCCTCCATATCAACTCAGTTGCCCACCACCACATCGACAGCAATGAAGCATCACCTCATTCTTTTTACCAATCTATAACAAAGTACACACATGCTGCAAACATGTAAGTTAAAGGAAAAACTTTACTGTCATCTTATCAAACACTAGACTGTTCACAAAGCTGTTTACGTGTATTAAATGCATTTAACAAAAAGATATATCTAATCAAGCTTAAACAAATCAACATCAAATGTGTAAATTAATTTAGGATCATTTTACAGTATATAATATAATTGTATGACTGGGAACCTAAAGAAACAAATACACAATTCATGCACAAGTGTTAAAAGATAACAGATGAAGTTTGCTAAATTTCCACAAGCTAACTATGTGATGTCTGTGAATGTCAAAGCCCCTGAGCATGGTATCATCACTAAACTAAAATGGAGATGTAGGGATGGGTTGTAAGAGCGTGGTGGGGATGATGCCATGTTCAGGACCATGTTTTCTCAATTTCAGCTAGTAGGGATGTCATGACCATCGCTGGGTAGGATGGGGAAGATTAGAACCTCTGTTTAAAATCCTCTCTGCCCTAGTTTTGTCTGATGACCACAATATAAGTGGCACACATAGTCGTTAATGTTGGACAGAGGTCATAACTCTTCACCAATTTATGCAAAACCAAGCTTGTAGCTGTGACTGGTCTGCTTGTCCTGTGTTACTGTATTCTGCACAAATACTTTACACAATGAGGTACATTAACCAAACAATTTTTTTCTGAAACTGAATAAATTACATCTTTCTTTTTTTTTTCTAAACTGGTATACAAAAACACACAAATCTAAACAGATGGCGTGCTTTATAACCTTTACATTCTCTTATTTTTGTCCTGTCTTTTCTAGAAAATCACTTGTACAACTTAATATAACACTCCAAACACAACTAACAAACAGTACATGGGGTAAGTAAAGCTTTAGGTGTACACACTGTGTAAAAGGTAAAGCTCCACATCCGGGACAACGTATAGTGACTAAAATGGTCCTGCTCCTGCCAGGGACTCTAGTCCTCTTCGTACACTAAGAAGATCCTCTTCGTGCTGTTTTAAAGACAAGGGAATTTTAGAAAACTATCATTGTGTTAAGTGTTTCCTTTAAAAAGTCATATATAATGCGACCAAAGGTGATTTTCTCTAAACATTCTAAAGCCCCCCATACACCTTTAGATCACTCCATACAATTTTCTTTAGATCTACCAACAAGTATGTATTATGGCAGCCTCCCTGATAGAATACATAGTGATTGGAAGGTATATATCACTGCTATGTAG
>CM070042.1:9983732-10005735 GCA_036250615.1 Ptychadena robeensis | reverse complement strand
CTACATAGCAGTGATATATACCTTCCAATCACTATGTATTCTATCAAGGAGGACCTGGTATTACATAGCAGTGATCCATACCTTCCAATCACTATGTATTCTATCAGAGAGGACCCGGCACTACATAGCAGTGATATATACCTTCCAACCACTATGTATTCTATCAGGGAGGACCCGGCACTACATAGCAGTGATATATACCTTCCAATCACTATGTATTCTATCAGGGAGGACTCGGCACTACATAGCAGTGATATATACCTTCCTATCACTATGTATTCTATCAGGGAGGACTCGGCACTACATAGCAGTGATATATACCTTCCAATCACTATGTATTCTATCAGGGAGGACCCGGCACTACATAGTTGTTGGTAGATCTAAAGGAAGGTGTATGGAGGCTTAAGGAATAAAATTACTGGTTGTAGTTTTCAAAGCTGTTTGTTTTTTTAATATACTGTAGTAAGTAAATATATAGGAACCCTTACCTCCAGCATCTAAGATCCTTTTACCCATGGCAGACCTAAAAACATAAAGCACATACATATCTTTTTTTTTTCATGGCAACTATAATAATCATAAAAGAAACGCATCACAATTGTTTTATTCCATATTGTGAGCAGTATATTTTTTATCATTCTGGTTTCCAGAGAAAAAATGATTCTCCAATTTTCCACCCTAAACTGCTCTGCATTTTCAGGATCGGTCAGAGTAAACACTTAACAAGATAAATATTCTATCTAAACGCTTATACAACATAAAATTTCAAATTAAAATATAAATATTTTGTAATGGCCGCATTAAGTAGGCATTATATTAATGTACACTGGTGTACAGCGGTATATACCATTAGATTCTTTAGGGCTCAGATAAAAAATTTAAGACTTCACAATTTTAGGGTCCAATCTTGATGCTACGTGTTTTTTTTATCCGTGCCCGAACGATTCCACTACCTCCAATACGCCCAGCTCCACTGCTGTGGATTGGCCACTGCCACATTGCGCTGCGGTTTACTGCGTTTTTTTCTCATGGCGCACTGCACTACTTCCAATCCATGGCTCAAATGCGTGCTCGTGCCAGCCACATCCATTGAAATCAATGAACGCAGATCTGACATGGTTTTGCTGCAGGTTTTAGCCCATTGATATACAATGTAAAAAAAAAACGTGGCGAAAACCCATGGGGAAACTGGACAGAAAACTCATGCTTTCCACATGTGTTTTTCTGTCCCTCTGTAGTGGAGCCTTACCCTAAGTGTAACAGTATTGTAAAGTACAACATGAACTTAAAATGGCATCTTAGGAAGATTACCTACTTTATGGGGCAGTGTGCAAATTGAACCCCTTACTAGTGTTAAAAGGGCCAGATAAAGAGATAAAGAGCAGCAGACAAAAATTGAGGAAATGTGAAACTATTGTGGATGGCATGCATATTTTTTCTCCTTCTAGCCCAAATATTCTCATAACTGGTTGGGTTAGGTTATCCTCATTAGCTAACATCAATCATGAGGATTACTGCAGCTCAATCACAGGTACATATATCAAACAAACACGTTTAACATGTCGACCAAGTAGAAACCTATTACGTTAAAGTCATCATCTCCTCAGTGCAAATCAGCTTATTTCTGGCCTCACGAGGCATGGAGTCAAGCATGAGATTCAGCTTACGCACCGCCTAGAGGGAAGAGAAAACTACATAACGTGACTTTATTTCCATTAAAAAAAACCACAAATTTAACTTAATTTCTCTTACACAATTTAAAACAATAGAATATCCAGGATTTTAAACAAATGAACTTTTCTCTTTTAACCACTATCCCCTGTGCAAAGCATTGCCAGCTTCAGGCAACTTTTTTTGGAGCTTGAAAAGCAACTTTCATCTCTAGTTTGAGGATGTTAAACATAGACATACTGTAAGTGATAGAGAAACTCACTCACTCAAGCAGCTTTATGGATTGTTGAAGATAGCAGGACGTTTACAGTGACAGTCCATTTATGTGTCTGTGATTAACATTCTCAAACTGGAGCTTACTCTAAAATCTAAAAAATATTTATATATACTACCTCCTTAATTTTTCTGTGTTGCCCTGATTCATGGTAGTGTACATGAAGTTGTGTCTTTTGTCGAAGGCTTTTTGGAGTGTAGCATTATAGAACTGGCCCCAACTTAGCAAAAGAGATTCCTTACTTTCCAAGCAATCAAGTGTGAACTGCCAAGGCATTGATAAATGATATCTTGTGGGTCACTTCCCGAGGTCGTGCAGTTTTATGGATCAACAGTGGATGAAAAAAGGGCATCCTGGACCCTATCCTAGCAAGATCATTATCACAAAAACTAAAGAAACAACAACAATGTTCAGGAACTTGAGTATCTGGATATTCTGTATGCTAAGTATGTCTGGGTAGGTTTGAGTACACAAATGGCAAATGGTGGGGCAAAAAACATACAGCAATGAGTAAATATAGTGTTATAATACAGACCATATGTTAAACCTTAGGTAATGGATGTCATATACCCACCTGGGTACCAATGAGACAGAGACCACCGGATGCCTGCAGGTGTGTACTAGGCAAGCCTTCTTTTTATCCTAAAGCTAGCCATACACCTTTAGATCTCTCTGTCAGATATCCTTTTGATCTACCAACCACTATTGAATATAGGGTCCTCTGCGATTGAAAATAGGTAGATTGGTTGTATAGAAAGTCCCTCATATTGCATGGTTTTGGTAAAACAAAAGGAGATCTAAAGGAAATCTGACAGAGAAATCTAAAGGTATATGGGGACCCTAAAGCAGGGAATACACAGCTCAATATAAGAGATGTTTGAGGTTTCCTGCTAGATATCGGAGGAGCTGGAGACACAGCAACGCGGTCCCCATGCAAAGCAATGAACATCAACTGTGGTTTACGGTCAAGTCCGTTATCCCTGTTTTCAAGCAGGATAGATTGGTCCTGCTCGAAAACAGGGATGGCCACATTTGATATGCCGTAAGCATGCACCGCGCTCGATGCAGCTATCGATCTGGCCCATATCTTTACATGTGTTCCCAGCTTAAGAGGTGACATTTCATTGCGGCATTGCACCCAGGGACACCATCCTCTGGGTGGTTGTTAGAATGATCTTCTCCCATTGAATGATCAATCGCAATCCTGCAGAAACGAAAGCAAAAATTTGGGATGTTTGATAACAGTTTGATAACAGCCTGTCAGCAACAAAGCTACTCAATGGTTGCTGATCAGGCTGGATAAAAATCAATGTTTTTTTAATGAAATGCTTTTTGAGGAAAATATATTACCATCCACAGGTTATTCCATCATGAAATAAAGATTTGTTTTCTAATTATGTAAGACTGTATAGGTTTAATATTTTTGGTAAATAAATTCCATGAATCCATTCCCAATGTCACGCTCTTCCAAGGGTTTGTGTAAAGCTAGCCATACACGTGTCGGATTCCATGGCCAATTGATCACTCACCCAATTGATTCCGGCGATCTCAGCAGGAATGGGAGCTGCAATCAATCAGCCAATTAAGAGGATCCGATCGCTGCATACCACCTTGTCCGAGTGATCGCGTCCAATTGATCGGGGGCTCAGAATTGACAACATGTTGGTTCTCTGTCGGATCCAATTCTGAGCCCCCGATCAATTGGACGCGATCACTCGGACAAGGTGGTATGCAGCGATCGGATCCTCTTAATTGGCTGATTGATTGCAGCTCCCATTCCTGCTGAGATCGCCGGAATCAATTGGGTGAGTGATCAATTGGCCATGGAATCCGACACGTGTATGGCTAGCTTAAGATTATTGGGCAGTTTCTCTGCCTACAAGATATTATCACAGATGTTTGGTTTACTTTTGCAGTTCTCAAAAATGTTATACCATGAATAACGTTGAGAAAAGCAAATCACATATGCTGTAATATTATTGTTTCAGATGAATAAATCTATTTAGATTGGTATTATTAAGGTGATGATTATGTTTCTCCTTCCTAAGTACAGTAGGTACAGCAGAAAAGTTGTCCAAATAGGAATGATTAACTGGGAATAAAAAAAACTAATATGAAAAGTTCTTATTCTAAAAATCTTCATCTACTTCCATATTCAAATTATACCAGCAAGAATTAGTCTTTATGTAGAAAACTGTGATTTTAAAAAAAGCCTTACTGACTAGTGATTTAAATTGTGATTTAAATTAGTTTGATTTAAATTAAATCCACTCTGTTGCTGAAAGATGTCTAAAGCTAGCCATACATGTGTCGACTTGTGAGCAATCGATTGCCCATTCGATCGATTCCGGTGAAGCCACAGACGTCGATCGATCGCCCAATCAAGTCTGTGCCTACCACCTTAGGCCACCGATTCCTGGACGATTCTGTTCCCGATCACTTCACAAATGTCAACTCCCCTTGATGTGTGCCCGATCGATCAGAAAACACCAACAGGTTGGTTCTCTGGCCGATCCGATTTGGGGGCCATGTCGATCGGGCGGGGTCGATCGGTCAAGGTGGGCTGCACACGATTCCTCGTCGATCGATCGGCGTGCACGCACCCGGTGATCGATCGGCCAGGAATCGTGTGGAAAATCGACCCGTGTATGGCTACCTTTTGTTTTGTTTAATAGCTACCATGAATGAGCTCTAAATCTGTCAAAAAAATATACCGTATATACTCTACCACAAGCTGAATTTTTCAGCACCCAAAATGTCTGAACAAACAAATTTGGCTTATACTCGAGTCAAGAGATTAAAACCACGAATATTTATTTAAGATTTTATTAGTAAATTGCAAAGCCATCAACACCAAAATTGCTGGAGATGTAGAAAACGGTTGTAGGAACATCTGAAAAATAATGATTGTTCTAGCACATGAAGTTTTTGCATAAATTAGGTTCAAATTTGTGTCTTTCTTTCGTGTAATGTTTTCACAACCCTTCTCAACATCTGCCACGATATTGGTGATGATACCATGTTCAGGGGCTTTGCAAACCATTCTTCACAACCATCCCTAAAGATAAGGCCCTTTGCTGTGTGTTTCTGTGTCTGTGTACTACATTCCCCCCAACCTAGGCTTATGCTTGGGTCATTTAATTTCCCAAGGTTTTTTTTTACATCAAATTAGGTACCCTGGCCTATATTCGGGTCAGCTTACACTCCAGTATAAATGGAATATGTTGCCTTAAGAAAGCAGAAGCTTCCTTGAATTTTTGGACCAGTGAAACCAAAGCCAGCGTGTGATTGGGCTACCTTGATCAGGTTATATCACACACCAACATTTTCTCTCAAACACTTCTGTTCAAAGACAACTGATTGACAATGTACCTCTTGTCTGATGAAAATATTGATTGTTGTTTCTGATACTAAGGAACAAGTTCTCGGAATAAAGTTTTCAAGTATCTGGACTTTCCCTATGAACATATTAAGGTATTAAGTTATAGCAGCATTTTATACATTCATACTATATATATATATAAAAATATTAAATTTACCTTCACTATTGTGGTCATGCACAACCTAAAATTTTAAAAAGGACAAATAATATGTTGTTAGGTAATAGGTTGAAAAAACTTAAAAAATCTATGTTAATGTATCATGTGCAAATTTAAATAAAGATTATTTTATGTAATGTCCAATATACACAAGACACATTCACATTCATTGCCTTTTACTTATACATATCATTGCTTCCTGCTTTACAGTGCTACACATTGTACATGAACACAGACTTTTCATTCACATCATAATTAATGATGAGGGTTGTAGACCAGGTTTCCATAGGTTACCAATCATCTGCGTTGTGGTAAGTTATTGCATAAAGCACTGGTGCACATTTTTGATGCACTAGAGTTTCCAATACACTTGGAATTATAACTAAGTTTCCAATACACTTGGAATTATAACTAAGTTTCCAATACACTTGGAATTATAACACTTGGAATTATAACTCTAAGCTGGCCATACACCTTTAGATTTCTCTGTCAGATATCCTTTAGATCTACCAACAACTATGTAGTGCCGGGTCCTATGCGATTGAAAGTCCCTCATATTACATGGCTTTGGCAAAAGGAGATCTAAAGAAAATCTGACAGAGAAATCTAAAGCTAGCCACACATGGTACAATTTATCATTCAATCGAGGTTCGATTAGATTTTGTACTTCGATTTAAAAAATCGAACATCGATTGTCATTTAATCGAATGGGAAGCACGATAATTGAACAATTTCGACTGAAATTAAATCGAAGTAATCCAAAATCGTCGATTGAATTCCTCTTCCGATTTTAGTTTCAATTGGAAGTTAAAGGGAAGTAGCCTAAAAAATCGAGCCACAAAATCGAGCCACAAAATCGAGCCAAAAAAAAATCGACCAATCGACCAAAATTTTCCAACTTGTCCGATCACTTTTCAATCGACGATTGTACCAAAAATCGTTCAACGATCATCGATTGCACTATGTGGCAGTACATCGATTAATGTTCAAGCGATCTTTTTTTCCATCGAAAATCGTCGATTGAACGCTAAAATTGTACCATGTGTGGCTAGCTTAAAGGTGTATGGGGACCCCTAACATAGTGTGTCCGATAACACATACAATATGCACTGTGTAATGAACAGCGTATTGTTGCAGCAGACATCCGAGCTGAGATAGTGTGGGAGGGACAGAAGCAGGGGATACTTGTTGCAGAGAAGACATATGTACATGTCTCTGCCTCTAGCTGTATGTGAGGTGGACAGCTTGTGCCCAACTCCCAATACAGTACAGATGACAGCTCTCCCATCTGCATTGTGTGCAAGTTGTGCTAGAGCAGCCCACACAGCCAGAGGAAAGATCTGTCCACAGGCAGATCTCTCCTATGCAATTTGTTATCAGCAGATTGCTGGGCTCACATTTCCATCTAAGGTGCCATCATCCCAACATAATCAACAAAACAAAAAATACATTTTGCTACCCTACTTGTTCACTTATGTGAAAAGGTAGGTCTAGGGATTTTCAAAGCAGTGATTAACATCAAAAGAAACAAGACATTGTATAAACGTTCATAATGTTTTATTTTTATTATTTTTTTATATTTTTATTATTTCAATCCATGTTGTATCTCCACATGATTGATCATTGTAAGTTCCCTTTCCGAGGGTGGGGTTCCCAGACAGGGTTGATTCACAACAGATCCACAAACAGGGGTGACATATTGCACAAGTCTCCATTGTCACATTTGGGGGGGAGGGGGTTAGGTAAAAGGATAAGTGTTTTCTCTTCTTTCACAGAAAACTTGGTTGATGGGTCCTTTCTGGAAGCCTTCAGTTATACTTATACTCCCTATGACCTTCATTCTTTACATATAGACAAGACTAGACAGGAGACATCCTTTATTTGTTGGGACTTAGGATTTCTCCCCCTGTGCCAATCTCATGTGGCCTCCGATCTGCTTAAGCTTGAAGGGATCTACCCCCTCCCCAATGCTACTGTTATACGAGGTGAGTGACAATAAAGCCCCCCATACACCTTAAGATCAATCCATACAATCTCCATTAGATCTACCAACAATTGTTTAGTATAGTGGCCTCCCTGATAGAATACATAGTGATTGAAAGGGTTAGAAAGCTCCTCATATTACATGGTTTTGGTAGAACAAAATTTGATTGTACAGAAATTGTATGGAAAGATTGTAAGGTGTATGGGGGCCTTAACTCATCTATGAGTGAACCCCTTGTCGTCCCCAAATATGGTTTGAGCCTATATGGGTCCCCAGGTTCTAATAAATCCCTCCTCTCCTCATCCTCCAGATACCTGTATTGTTGCATTGATCTCCTGAGGAAGAGAATCTGTTTGCGAAACGTGTCGAGACGTATATGCATATGTACTGCAACTTCCGATGATAAACATGTGGAGATACAACATGGATTGGAATAAGCTGGAACTTGGATACTATAAAACATTATGAAATGTTATACAATGTCTTGTTTCTTTTGATGTTAATTACAATATTGCTGCCGTTAAAATCCCTAGACCTTCACTGTTCACATAAGTGAAGAAGTAGGGACATATATTTCAGACACAAGCAGAGCTGGATGGGAGAGATGGCAGCTGGCAGCTCTTTTATCCGTAAAGTAGTGGCAATCAAACGGCATTTACAGACAGGTCTGTTCCCTGTTTGATCAACCTTTCTATGAGAGGGATTCCTAGCACACCATTTCCACATTGCTAATAAGCTACTAATCACTACACTGCCCTTCTGCGCCAAAGATCTCTCCTTCCACACATTACTCCTAGTTATTGGCCAGGGTATGACCACTGCACTGAATACTGTGCTGTACTCAAACTTCCTTACCATGACAACATCAAAGTAATCTTCTGTCAGGCTTTGTAAAGCCTCATTCTTCATGCCTCCTGCGCACATCAGATTGTCTCTGATCTTTTCAAACCACACTACCATGTGAAAAAGAAAATAACACAAATCAAAAGCCAGTGCAATAAAAGGAAGCAGTTTAAAGAGGATTAGTAAGTAACCGGAGTCCAGGTAACTGTCAGAGCGGGGACTGGGAGGCATGCATTTATTTTATATAACAAGGCAGGACCGGGACAAGGCTGAGCTGAGGCAGAGGCTGAGCTGCCCAAGTGCGCCCCCCCCCCTCTCCAGCCGGTCAGAGCGGGGGGGGGGGGGGGGGGGGGGGGGGAGAGCGCACGGGGGGAGCATGTGGGATCGGCGAGGGCGAGCAGAGGGGAGATATGCGTGTAACACGTCCCGTTTCTACGCTGCTCAGGGGGAGTTTAACCCCCTAAGCAGCGCCCAGATTCAGCAGCGCTCAGAGGCACGTGCCTCTTCTGCCTCTGCCTTGTCCCGGCCCTGTAACAAGGCAAACTAAACTTCCAATTTTTTTAGTAAACCTTATTTTATTTTTCTTATTTAGTCCGCAGTAATATTGATTCATTTTACATTACCAGCATTTGTCCAAATTCACCTACCGCGAGGTTAAGAGGTATTTGATACCCTGTTGATTTTGAATGTTTGCTCACTGACAAAAAATGACAGTTCTATCATTCTAATGGTATAGAATGAGTGAAACTAAAAAAGTGAAACTAAAATCAGAAATTGATGTGCATTGCAATGAGAGAAATAATTATTTGATCCACTTTCAACAAGATCTCAAGCTACTAGCTGTCTTCACTTTATTCAGATTAAAGTAGGCACAACCCCTATTAGAAAGTTCTCCTAAACTATCACCAAGCAAGATGATGATAATAGTTAAAATAACTGTGAAGCTCCCTTGGTCTGGGCTGATTGTAAGAGCTCACCTTGTCGAGTTGCAATGATCAGAAGAACATTGACAAAGCAACCCAAAACTACATGGGGGGGGGGGGGCTCTTGTCAATGTAAATTCTTTTTGTTTGGAGGAAGAGGAATTCTACCTAGGACTCCAAGAACACCAACCTCACTGTCAACTATGGAGGTGGACATATATTATTATGGATATAGATGGTATTATGGAGCATGTGCACAGAACTCAGGAAAGAAATGTATTGGTTGTGAATCGCTCACATTGTGTGGGGGTACAATAGATCGATGTTTGACTGACAGCTGAACGGTTGTGCAAAAGGTGACTTGTGTATGGCTACCTTAATACATACCTTAATACATGGGCATATTTGAATTGCACATGGCCATTAATATGTGTATGGCTACAAACATTGTGCAGCAAGTCACAATGTGAGAAAATGTAGCAGCATAGATCTGTGTCATTTGTAACTTGGGCACCAGAATTTACTTGACTTGTGAACTTTGAGCCAGCTTCTTAAATTAGCAATCCGTCCTACCTACCTCCTATGGGTAAGGACACAACTGTGTACTGCCCATTCATACTTCCCCCTCTCCTCTACATTGAACATAATGAGCACGGTATGTTCAGCAACAATATTGTTTTGGCATGACTATATCAGCTTTAAGTTTAGGATGTAGATGACGGACATGTTAAAAGTATCATAAAGGCTCCATTTACATTATAGTTTGCCGGCAACTGACTTGTTTGTTAGTAATGGGAACATGTCCATTGCACATAAATAAAGTGGTAGCGCATGTCTTACATACTTAAAATGTAAGCTGCAGGGTGCGTTATTGCACTGTGTTAAGCCCCCATACACCTTTTGATCACTCCATACAATTCCCTGATAGTATACATAGTGATTGGAAGGTATATATCACTGCTATGTAGTGCCGGGTCCTCCCTGATAGAATACATAGTGATTGGAAGGTATATATCACTGCTATGTAGTGCTGGTCCTCTCTGATAGAATACATAGTGATTGGAAGGTATATATCACTGCTATGTAGTGCCGGGTCCTCCCTGATAGAATACACAGTGATTGGAAGGTATATATCACTGCTATGTAGTGCTGGGTCCTCCCTGATAGAATACATAGTGATTGGAAGGTATATATCACTGCTATGTAGTGCCAGGTCCTCCCTGATAAAATACATAGTGATTGGAAGATTTAGAAAGGTCCTCATATTACATGGTTTTGGTAGAACAAAAGCTGATTGTACAGAAATTGTATGGTAAGATTGTAAGGTGTATGGGGGCCTTTAGTGTGTTACGGCAAAACCACAACGAAGTACACATGATTCCTATTGCAAACGTGATCCAGTGTGTATAGTGTGATCTCTGTGAGAACATCTTCAGGTGAATTCACATATACGGTAGCTGCATAGACTTATGACAATGATATCCAATCCAATGCAAATAATGATGGTAGAAAAAGGTCAGTAAAAACACTTATCTTCTCAACCAAGCCCCGTTTGACTGCAGTGGTCAGCCATGTATCACCATTTGAGGTCATATGGTTCCCATACTTCGATAAAACATTAAGTAGTAAAGAGACATTCTTCACTTCCTTTTTATCTAGCTCCTGAAAAAAAAGAGACCAGTTTTGCATTTAAACTGTAATTATAGTAGATTTCTCATGTAGCAGGATACATACCTGAATGAGGTCACAGCCATTTTATAATCCATGCAAATGCAATTTATTTTTGGTTGGGTTTTCACCATACAATTGTGGGTAACGTTGACAAATGTGGGTAAAGCCCCCCATAGACAGGCAGACTCCTCCATGCAACTTCTGTACAACCAACTTTTTTTCTACCAAAACCATGTAATAGGAGGACCTTTCTACACCTTCCAATCACTATGTATTCTATCAGGGAGGTCACTATACTACATGGTTGTTGGTAGGTCTCATGAAAGTTGTATGGAGGAGTCTGCCTGTCTATGGGGGGCTTTAGGGTAACATGATGTACTCTACATGAGCACTGCACTGACATTTTTAATGCACAGAACACAAGACCAATGGGGTGGTGTAAACAAAGCCATTTAAAAACCATTTAGATTTCTGCTTGGTGTTACTTTGGGCCTGTGTTGAGCAATGCAACCCAAGGCATGTCTTGTGAAGCATGCCTAAGCTCCACAGACACAGAAAAACCATAGGGATGATGTCATGGAAGATAACCAATGATTTTAATGATGCCAGACTTTTACGGAACACTTTCTGGGAAAATGAGGTGCATAAAATATTGAAAAGATAACTCCCTTAGTTCAGAGTACGCTACAGGTTGGTGAATGTTGAATTGGACAAGTTTTTTTTTCTTATGTGGTCCCTTGCCCCCTTAGTGTAAGTGCCTATCTAGTCTTAGTGCCCTAAAGCCCCCCATACACCTTCAGATTCCTCCATACAACTTTCATGAGACCTACCAACAACTATGTAGTAAAGTGACCTCCCTGATAGAATACATAGTGATTGGAAGGTGTAGAAAGGTCCTCCTATTACATGGTTTTGGTAGAAGAAAAGTTGGTTGTACAGAAGTTGCATGGTAATTGTATGTGGTGTATGGGGGGCTTAAGACTTATGTGTGGATATTGGCAAAACCTCACAGCAATATTTCTTAAAACATTGTCATGACACGGGGGCTGGCACTGCTGAACCCATTCTGGAATTCTAGTTTACTGGGTGTTTTGCTGACCCACAAAGTTTGACACATTTTAAGTAACTAACTCAAGACAATAATAGAGATGAGCAAAGCTGAAGAAACTTCAAGATACTTCATAGTGCAGGCATTCGCTGGTCATCTAGATTAGGACCCCATGGAGGTCCTATCAGGTTAAAGCCTGAAAACCAACCGGCGAACGCCTAATATTTTGTCGGTTGGTCATTAACGACTCGTTCTCATACTTGTGTAAATTTAGCCTAAATGTAATACTTTTTTAAAAGTCACATTGCTATTTCTGCACTTGGTATAATTCAAAATTTGTATTTAGACCACTCTGTACAACCCACAATTAAGTCCTCCCTCTTGCAACGGGCTCAATTATGCTTACTAATGGCCCGGTGTGTATTATGCCGACCTGGCTGTCCCCCTCTCCACCTACCCTAGCTGTTTTTCACTCCTCCCAATGGGACCTCTTTCCACTGAAAGACTGGAAGATGACTACCTGGGGGACAAGCAGGTATCAAAGAGGTGGGGCAAATACTTAGGCTAAGTTAACACTGGGGGTTTTTGACCGCCAGGTAAATGACCGTTTAGTGTGGCCGATGGGTGGACGCCACATTTGGCCTCCGCTGGTCGGTTTTCGGGTGGCCGTCCCATAGAAAGTCTATGGGGTCCTTAATTAGATGCCCTGTAATCGCCTGCACTGTTGTGCAGACGACTACAGGGAGTCGTTTATCCCGCGGCTGCGGGAGCGCACTGGCACCAGTGTAAACTTAGCCTTACCGATCGCCTTCCCAGCCCCTGAGAGTCTATTTTGTCTCATTACAGACACTCACGGTACCTCATAAACGACACTGGTAACACACTGGGCTCTTGGAAGGTAAACGAACACCCCTCATACCTCCTGCGGACATTACTCTCCTAGTAAGCTACAGAGTGGGATACAGCTGGTGCTTTTCCAGCAGTTAGATCATATGGCATCATAGGCCTCTTGACAGGCCAAAATCACTCCCCTAGAGTTAATCTGCAGGTACCGTATTAGTGGTCACTGAGCACAGGTCAACACTTTCCAGAACCAACTTTGATGGTTGTTTTCTTTTTGTTTCCCCCTCCTTGTTCTTTTTTTATTATGTTTGAGTTTATGTTTGTTTCTCTCCCGGTTCTCTTCTAGTTGGCGAATGCGCCTTAAAGGCTAAAGCCCCCCATACACCACATACAATTACCATGCAACTTCTGTACAACCAACTTTTCTTCTACCTGTTGGTAGGTCTCATGAAAGTTGTATGGAGGAGTCTGCCCGTCTATGGGGGGCTTAAATGTTTGTCTACTATGTCACGGGGCCAGTTATATGTTTTTGTTGGTTTATACGACTGCTATCTTATATCTGCTGGGACATTGTCAAGTCATGCTTATCAATGCTAACTATATTTCTACTCTGGGGTTCACCTTAACGAGTGTATGTGTTCACTTTCAATGTACCTGTATTATTTGCTTCTATAAAATGTTGAAAAATTTTATGAAAAAAAATGTTGTTCATTCTCTCTACTGACTTTACTTTTAAAGTCCATGCTGTTAAAACACAAGGGATGCTTTTTTTCCTCCTATTTTAAAAATGTTTTTATGCATTCTTGTTCATTGTGAGCAAGCTAGTTTTAGGGCTTGTTCATACTAACAGAACCTGCTGCAGTTTCAAAAACCCACACATTGCGATTCAATCCTTTAAGGATGACTGTAGGAAATAATGTAACCTCAGCAAAGCAATGCAGGGTGAATTTGCTTTTAAGCACCATAATGCAATGCTTATTATTTGAGGGATAACCTAAAGGAAAACAAAGTAAACAACCATTTTCTCCCCTCTGTGGAATGCAGTCTGTGGTTGTCACAGTATGTATCATTTGTATTCAAATATTTCTATTAAATATATATAAAGGAGTTACATAACCCAGCAGGTCTAGCCTAGTACTACATCTAAAAGTTGATGTCTTTATATGTGAGTGATGTAATTATTTGTTGGAGCAGGGTTGTACCTACAAAGAATGGACACCATAGCAAATGGGACCTGCCAATCCAACCCCCCCCCCCTTTCCTCCCAGACCTTCCTCCCCCAAGTCCTTTCTGGGCCTAACACTTCAACACTGCTCTGTTCCTGACTTCCTGGAGCTAAAAATAAACCCCCCTGCCGGCCCGATTCAGTCAGGTTTTCTGTGCCAAAAGCAGTATGAAAAATTTTACCACCCTGGCTGTCCCCTCAGATCCAGATTTCTGTATCCAAAGAAGTACATTCTCGCCGTCAGAAAATGAAATTTCACCATTCACCAGCCAGCTGCTATGATGGTTCCTACACCTGTGTTGGAGTAATCCTATAGGATAAATATGATGAGGTTTAAAGGCCCCCAAACACATAGCGAGCCACTGCTGATTTTTCTGCCTGTTGGTCGGTGGCAAAGTCGTCCGCGGATCGTGGGGGCCTACATGGGGCGACAGATCTCTGGCTGATGCCATTAGTTTGAATGGGGACCGGCATCCCCATCCAAACTATCGGCCGGCACACAAAGGGTTCCCGCCGATACTCTGAGTGACGGAGTGCAGCGTGATGACGTCATCACGTTGCACTCCACTGCACATCTGTCAGCACCAAATACTTTTCTATCGATTTAATCTATGTTAGCTAAGTGTTCACCCTAGGTAACAAACCCAGCTCACATACTAGAACAGGGGTGGGCAAACTTTTAACTCATGGGCCACAATGTTTTTTAATGTGACAGGGGGGCCGGACAAGAAACCTGTAAGTGCCGCTGGGTCCTAAGTCCTCCCAGCCTGGGTGGAAAACGTAAACATTGAAACATTGATTTAAAAAAAGTAATAATCATACTGGTTACCAGGGAGGTTAAAAAGAAAAAATAATATATATATTTAACAAACAAATTAGGCTTTGGATAGTAAATCTAAGCAAACTACGGCCTCTAGCAGGAGACTTTATAATGATAAGGATATATAAGGAGGTATTATCTCCAGAATATCTTGACACCAAGGTGACGAGGAGCCATATTAAAATACAAAAGGGCCGGATATGGCCCCTGGGCCTCAGTTTGCGCCATGCCTGTACTAGAACCTTCTCGCACACAATGTCAATATCACATATATAATAATTACCCTGCAAAAAAGGATGTCAAGTTTCACAAGAAATTCTTTGCTGCATTTTTGGGAACTGGCTTCCTTCTGCTGAAATCCTTCTAGGGGCTGAAACTCATGTTTCCTTAAAGCAAGGTCAATGTGAGTCTCCAACTACATAGAGAAGAAAATCTGAGAATTACATGTATCCTATTAGCTACTCGTTTTCTATAAAATACTTAAAAGCCTTACCTGCTTATCTTGTTTAGTCATGATTTCTCTATGCGCCCCAATGTGATCTGTTAAGAATAAATAAGAATTTTGTGACAAATGATCCTGCCTTGGAAGGGAAAATTACATTATAGATTTGCATGTGTACCTGTAACAAAAAAAGCAATTGGTCTAAATTTTAAATAATTTTTTCTAATCCTGGTGTTGATGATATTGCATTGCACATTGTGTCCTATACACTGTGCTTTCTGTAGCTTTCAAAATTACAGACAGATTTGAGCTTGTGATGAAAAACTTCCTTTCCCTTGAGGGTAGATGGTTGGATTCATCAAACATGTTAAGGCCCCCATACACGTGTCGGATTCCCACCGGAATTCCGCACGAAGATTTCCGGGTGCAATGCACGCGAAACATCGTGGCCGGAAATCGATGAAGCCCACCGTCCAGAGATCAGTCGGATCGTTAGGCCCAAATCGATCCGACAGAAGAACCAAACAATGTTGGTGTTTCTGATCCGATTCTGCCCAGATCAGGGGGAAGATGATTTGTGAGGTGGACAAATCGAACACGGAATCTCCCGGAAATCCGTGGATTAAGGGGTATGCGAGCGAGGGTAAAACTTAATTGGCCGATGACACACCTCGATTCCGCAGAAATCGCTGGAATCGACGGGGGAGTGATAATTGGCCATGGAATCCTACACTTATGGGCGAGCTTTAGACATGAAAAATAGGATGGCCAAACTGTCAGCCATGAACATTGTGGTTTGCGGTTGGGCTGCAAAAATTATAATGGGAGGCAAACGTTGAACCCTTCACCGAACAGCAGATGGTGCAGTACAGCAAAATATGATATTTTTCCTAACGGGGCACCCCCCAGCAAATAATAACACAAAAAAAAGTGGGGAGCCCCCCAAATTAACTCATAAATTTGCCTGGTCCAACGAAGTCCAGGCAACTGAATAAAGTTTCAAAAGACGCTGGGTGGAGGATATCTGCCCACGATCCTAAGAGTCACTGCGTATGCAGACAAAACAAGTTCGGCATTACTACAGGAAAACCATCCATGCAACATATGGAATGATATATAGTATATATAATATAATTATAATATATATAAATGTTTTATTTTTTATTTTATTTTAGTTGAATTTCTGAGCAATACACGCAACCAGGAGGCTGGATTAGTTCACTCCTCCACAAGGCAAAAACCATGGCCGAACCTTAGTTTAGCACAGAATGCAGAAACTTTAGCAAGGTTTCTACACAAGCAGAACCCATTCCTGAACCCACTGACCAAATTAAGCCTCCAATAAACCTTTAGATTCTCAATAATAATACAATAAGATCTAACAACAGAACTATGTAGTAAAGTGACCTCCTGATAGAAAAATAGTGATTGGAGGTAATAGAATCATGCTTTTAGTAGTGGGTCCTCCACTGAAGAAACAAGGATTGGAAGGTAAATATCACTGCTATGTGAGTGCTGGTCCTCCTGATAGAATACATAGTGAGGTTGGAAAGTTATAAACTGCTATGTAGATCGGAATCTCCCTGATAGAAAACATAGTGATGAAGGTAATATATCACTGCTATTAGTTGGGGTCCTCCATGATAAGAAATAAAAGGAGGGAGGTATAATCACTGCTTTGTAGTGGGGTCCTCCCGATAGAAAACATAGTCATTGGAAGGTATATATCACTGCATTAGTGGCCTGGTCCCTGAATAGAATAAGAAGTAGTTGGAAGATCTATACATGCTATGTAGTGCCGGATCCCCCTGATAGAATACATAGGGAGTGAAGGTTATAATCACTGCTATGTAGTGCTGGGTCCTCCCTGATAGAATACATAGTGATTGAAGGTAATATACACGGCTATGAGCCGAAATCCTCCTAATAGAATAATAAGTGAATTGGAAGTATATAGTAATGGCTATGTAGTGCCGGATCCTCCCTGAAAAGAATACAATAGTATAATGGGAAGGTAATCATGCTATGTAGTGGAGGTCCCCTAAGAATACATAGTGGATTGAGAATTATATTAATATTAGGCAGGGGTGCCTCCTGATAGAATAACATATGATTGGAAGTATAGTATCACGGCTATGTAGTCTGGGTCTCCATGATAGAAAAATATGATGGAGAGGTAATATCACTCTATGTAGTGTCGGGTCCTCCCTGAAGAAACATAGTGATGGAAGGTAGTATCACTGCTATGTAGTGTGGGGGGTCTCCCTGATAGAATACATATGATTGGGAAGTTAAGATCATGTATGTAGCTGGGGTCTCCCTGATTAGAAAACATAGTGGATGGGAGTATAGTCATGCGTTGTAAGTGTGGGGTGGGTCCTCCTGATAGAAAACAAAGTGATTGGAAGGGATATAATCAACTGCATGTAGTGCGGTCCTCGCCTGGAATAGAAAACATAAGTGATGAAGGTATAAATCAAAACTGCTAGTAGGGGCCGATCCCCTGATAGAATACATAGTGAGTGGAAGGTATAATAATGCTATAGTATGATGGGCCTCCTGATAGAATACATATGATATGGGAGTAAGACACTGCTTGGGTATTGCTGGGGTCCTCCCAAATAGAAAACAAGTCATGGAAGGTAATATCACTGCTATTAGTGCCTGGTCCCATAGAATAACATAGTGAAATGAAGGTATAATCACTGTAGTAGTGCCGATCCTCCCTGATAGAATACATAGTGAGTGGAAAAGGTAATAAGCATGAGGTATTAAGTGCTGGTCCTCCTGAAGAAATAAAGTGATTGGAAAGGATTATATCACGATATGGTTAGGACCGAATCCTCATGATAGAATACATATGGATTGGAAGTATATATCACGGCTAATGTAAGTGCCGGATCCTCCCTGAATAGAATACATAGGGATTGGAAAGGTATATATCAGATAGTAGTAATGAGGGTCCTCCTGATCGAATACAAGAGATTGAAGTTATTATAGAATGGCTATGTAGTTGCGGGGTCCTCTGAAAGAAACATAAGTGATAGGAATGTATATATCACTGATGTAGTGCGGGTCCTCCCTGAATAGAATACATAGTGATGGAAAGGTAAATCACTGGTATGAGTGGTCGGTGCCTCCCTGAATAGAAAACATAGTATGGAAAGGTAAATACATGCTATGTAGTGCTGGTCCTCCACTGAAAGAATACATAGTGATTGGAAAAGGTATATCACTGTAGGTGTAGTGGCTGGGTCCTCCTGAAGAGAAATACATAGTGATTGGAAAGGTATATATCACGCTATGTATGCCGGGTCTCCCTGATAGAAATACATAGTGATTGGAAGGTATATACAATTTAATGTAGTGCCGGGTCCTCCCTGATGAAAACATAGTAATTGGAAAGGTCCTCATATTACATGGTTTTGTGATTGTACAGAAAGTATAGGTCAAGATTGTAAGGTGTAGGGGGTTTTTAGGGAAGTCTCATTTTACAATTGGCACAACAACTAAAGACTCCTATACACCTTACAATCAAAGTGGTTCTACCAAAAAATAGAGGACCTTACTAAAACTTCAAATAAATATGTAATTTGTACAGAGGCAACTATAATAAAGTTATGGTAAGAATCTAAAGAAATTGTATGGAAGGGATCTAAATGGTAATGGGGGGGCTTACCATTGAGCATCCTATGAACAATGGGAGGAGGGTTTGATTTGGTGTCACATAATATATATGGACAATGAAATATAAAATGAACACAACTCAGACTATGAGTCCAACGTTTCCTGACTAAGAATTGCACATGCATGTTAGGCATGTTTCCATATGTCGAATTCCATCCGCTAACATAGCCCCGTTAACGCGATGTAGCAGATAGACTTACCCTGCTCGGCGGAGCATCTTTTCCCCCTTCAACTGCGCCGAGCCACTTCCGCAAAATGCTTCGTGCGGGGGGGGGGGGGGTCCCGACGTATATGGAAACAAGCCCTTAAGCATACCCTCAGTTCCTGAACGCATCCCAATGAAAAAGTCCATAAGTCACGCCTCTGTTGCGTTTTATGTTAATGCGGTTTCGCCTGCTTACATAAACACTTCACGTTGGGAAGTGAACGCTGCCCACCTTGATCCCATTTGATCCTGGCTGGAAACGAAAGTTTGATCTTACATGTTGTAAAAAAATTCCTTGTTTTAGGTCCCGCCATTTACTAAATTGGGGTCCTTCTCAATCCCATCCAAAGTATCAGCCAACGGAATCGGGCACCCCAACGTTTAACAATCATTTGGAATCACTGCATGTATGTGTAGCTTGTGTTGTCTTTCGTGGGGAGCAGTAAGTGTTTAAAGGCCCCCATACACGGTCCAAGATTCCTGTCTGAGTCCGTCCGATCGATTCCGGGGCGGCTGTGCCACGCAACGATCGTGCCGGAACGCGTGCATCCCACCTTGTCCGATCGATCAGTTCCGTCCGTTTTTTCCCGGGGCCTCAGAATCGGACCGACAGAGAACCACTGTTGGTTCCATCAAAGATGGATTCTGCCCAAAATCAGGGGGAAGTTTGCCATTTTTGTGGGTGACAATCTGGACCACGGCTCCTTCCCGATCCAGCGGACAATGTGTATGCGCGATCTGATCACTTATATGGCCGCTCGATCGGAGTCCTATTCCAAGGAAGCCTGGATCGCCGGATCGATCGGCATTGGGTGATCGAGCGACTGGAATCCGACACACGTGTATGGCTACTTAAGGGAGTTTTCAACTGAGGTTCTGCAGCAGCTGAGGGCACTGGTTAAGCTAAGAGACAATTTAATTCTGCCGGGCAGTGTCATCGCCCTCCTTCATTAGTCACCACTTTCTGAACTGCGCTCTTCCTACGCTGGATGATATGAGGGGTGGCAGGATGGGCGGCCAAAAACAAAAAGTTGTGCATGCCTAAAACAGCCACTGGCAGTCTTATGGCTGCCATACACACCCCGACGGGTGCAGACAAACCAGTCCCAGTATGCTCCGGGATGCAAACGTGATGACGTCATCACGTTTGCACCCCGGTGCATTATGGGGCCCCTTCAGTCAGCCGGCACCCTTTGTGTGCCGGCCATAAGCTTCAATGAAGACGCCGGTCTTCATTGAAGCTTATGGCATCGGCTTGCATCGGCCAGAGAATATCGGACATGTCCTGTCTCTGGCCGGCCGAGCTGTGGGGCGACAGGGATCTGTCGCCCCATGTGGGCACATGCCGATAAGCGGCTGATTTTTAACCTGACCAACGGCGCGAGCGCGCACACCCGTCGGTCAGGTTACAAATCGGCCGCTTATCGGCATGTGTATGCCAGCCTTTAATGCTAATACTATATCTTTAGCATCCTCTTATACCTGGACCTCCTGCTTGTAGGGTTCCTGTTACAGCCTCTTTGTTGCCTGGCAGGTGTAGAGCATCATCCTGTACAATGCAGACCCAGAAAAATCATTTTCTTCTAAATACCCTAATTACACCCTTCACCGCATTTTTTTTCAGTGAAATGCTCCCATTCTGGAGAGTTAAGCCAGCCATACACATTTGGATCCTCCCTCGATTCTTGTGGGACAGACTGCAGACTACAGCGATCGATCGGTCGATAAATCGGGTAAAAATCGTCCCATGTATGGCTAACTTAACGCTGTTTGTCTCATGTTCATTGTTGCTGAGAAAGAAAAGTGATATGGTTTCCCCCGAAAATAAGGCATCCGCCCGCGGTTTTCAGGGGGTATAGGGCGCGGTATTCGCCATGTCGGCAATGCCCCGTCCTATACTTACTATTGGCAAACCATTGGCGCGGTTTGTATGCTTCACAAACCGCACAATGGCGATGGGTACATGCCCATTGGGCACGGTACATGTTTCCTGTGCGCCCCTGGATCCAGAACGCTCTCTGCCGCACTCGACCGCAGGCTTGGCGCACCAGTATAGACTGGTATGTCATTTGCCATGGGAATTTACAGGGGGTGGCTTTACGTGGTTTCGCCGTGTTCAATGTGAGGGAAAACTGCGGGGAATTCCTCAGTGTAGACGCAGCCTAAGGGCTTGTTTCCACTTTTGCGTTCTCGTGCGGTTGTAACCGCGTGGCTGAAACGCATGGCATAGTTTTTGCGCGTTTTCACGATGCAATTTTTTTTCAAACACGACCCCAATATGCATGGGCTCTGTTATGCGTTTTTGCACGTTTTGAAACGCATCCAATGCTTTCCTATGGATCCGTTTTTGGGATGCGGATGCGGTTGGGACGCGGATGCGTTTCAAAACGCTGCAGGCAGCATTCACAACCGCACCCTAAAGGTAGCCATACACGGGTCGATTTCCCACACGATTCCTGGCCAATCGATCACCGGGCGCGTGCACGCCGATCGATCGGTGAGGAATCGAGTGCAGCCCACCTTGACCGATCGACCCCGTCCGATCGACATGGCCCCCAAATCGGATCAGCCAAGAGAACCAACCTGTTGGTGTTTTCTGATCGATTGAGCACACATCAGGGGGACATTGACATTTGTGAAGCGATCGATCGGGCGCGGAATCGTCCAGGAATCGGTGGCCTAAGGTGGTAGGCACAGACTTGATTGGGCGATCGATCGACGCCTGTGGCTTCACCGGAATCGGCTTCACCGGATGGGCGATCGCTCACAAGTCGACACATGTATGGCTAGCTTAAAACGCATCCGCATTCGAACGCACACAACCACAC
>CM070042.1:9938217-9948973 GCA_036250615.1 Ptychadena robeensis | reverse complement strand
GCACTTTTAGCAAGTCAGCACTGGGCGAGCTGGACTCGTCTCAACCGCTAGGGAGGTTAAAGCAGAAATTAGTCATTAGGTAAAGCTAGGCAATTCAAAGGGCTTTTATTGGGGAAGGGGCAGGGTGGATTTGATTTAAATCAAACCGATTAAAATCATGATTTAAATCACGATTTAAATCACTAGACAGAAAGGCTTGATTTAAATCAAACTGATTTAAATCAATCATTCTTGCTGGTTTAACTTTAAAATTCGAATAAGTGAAGATTTTTAGAATAACAACTTTTCATATTAGTTTTTTATCCCCAGTTTAGGTTAATCATTAATATTTAGACAACTTTTCTGTTGCACTTAGTTTTGAGAACTGCAAAAGTAAACCAAGCGTCTGTGATAATATCTTGTAGCAGAGAAACTGCCCAATAATCTTACACAAACAGACAGAAGTTGATGGTGGTATAAGCACATCACCCACAACATTTCCTCTGGAATAGACATGGTTTAGGGGACACAAGAGCAATACATGTATTATACACAGTGCCAGAAATGAAGTAATGACATCATATCAATCAAAAACAATGCGCAATGTTGCGGATGTCACATCTGTACACGTGCTTAGACAATTAAAATAGTCCAAATGGCGCAAATTTCACCCCAACACGCGTTTCGTTCAAGACTTCTTTCATCGGCCAAATCTACATAACACAAACAGCCAACACAAGGGGATCAGTCATATCGAATAACCAAATCCACAGAAAAGTGGGCACAGACTCTCACGTCCATAGATGAATACAGGGTGGAAAGACATGATTTCTGAAGATGGCGTCCCCACTGGTGATCTGCGTAACAAGACCGACCCAAACCATCAACTGATCATGTTTACCAAAGTAAATGTATTATAAATCGGTCTTGTTGTACGCAGAACACCACGGCATTTATGTGTCTGTCTGTCTCTCCGTTCCCCACTGGTGTTGGCGCAGTGGGGACACCATCTTCAGAAATCGTGTCTTTTGACACAATATTGATCCATGGACGTGAGTAACCCCCCAGGGTCGGTGTCCACTTTTATGTGGATTTGGTCATCAATATGACTGATCCTCTTGTGTTGGTTGTTTTTATGTAGATTTGGCGATGAAATTACATATCGTAGCCTTGAAGAAGTCTCCAACGAAATGCACGTTGGGGTGAAATTTGCGCCATTTGGACTATTTTGATTGTCTAAGCATGTGTACAGATGTAATATACATCCGCAACATAGTGCAATGTTTTTGATTGATATGATGCCATTACTTCATCTTTTGCTCTGTGTATAATAAATGTATTGCTTTTACATATTGAATGGCCCGCCCCCTCGCCCTTGTCTATTCCAGGGGAAATTTAGGGTGATGTGTTTATGCCATCATGAAATTCTGTCTATTGTTTTTGGGATGTCGGCCACTATACATGTGAGAGTGCAGTTTTATTGATTATAAAATCTTACAAACACCTCTGGAAGAGCAACATTGTGAATGGATTCATGAAATTTATTTACCAAAAAAATTAAACATATACAGCTTATTCTACATAATAAAAACTAATCTTTATTTCATCATGGGATAACCTTGGGATGGTAATATATTTTCCTCCAAAAAGCACTTTATTTTTAAAAAATTCTATTTAAATCAAAAAAATCAGAATTAAATCAAAAAAATCAGATTTTTTTTTATTTCTTTTTAAAAAAATCATTGATTTTTATCCACCCTGAAAGGGGTAAAGGCCCCCATACACCTTACAAACTAAACATAAAATGTATGTACTTATATACTTTTATCAACTTTTGTTCTACCAAAACCATATAATATGAGGAGCTTTGTAACCCTTCCAATCACTATGTATTCTATCAGGGAGGACCCGGCACTACATAGCAGTGATATATACCTTCCAATCACTATGTATTCTATCAGGGAGGACCTGGCACTACATAGCAGTGATATATACCTTCCAATCACTATGTATTCTATCAGGGAGGACTCGGCACTACATAGCAGTGATATATACCTTCCAATCACTATGTATTCTATCATTGAGGACCCGGCACTACATAGCAGTGATATATACCTTCCAATCACTATGTATTCTATCAGGGAGAACCCGGCACTACATAGTTGTTGGTAGATCTAAAGGAAATTGTATGGAGTGATCTGAAGGTGTATGGGGGGCTTAATATTCTGGGCAGTCCATGCACATACATAGTAACAGAAGAAAGAACATAGGACAGAAAAGGACAGGTGCAGGTTTATGGATCAAAGTGGAAGAGTGTCTTATTTTCTTTTTTCCCCCCACAGGGCTGTGAATCAAAGTAAGGCGCTGAAAAAAGAGCCGTTACCAGAATGTAATGATAGTGAAAAGTTTCCTACAAAGGACTTTGTTCTAAGCAATATATTACATGATCACACCAAAGTTTCAGCCATTAACATGTTGCAACCTAATTACTTGAATTCTCAACACATTTCATATCCTATGTTTGACCAGTTGTCCAGCAAGAATGTGCCCGGCTTTCCACATGAAAAGGAATCTATGGAGAAGCTATTTCTGGACCTGGAGTTGGTTAAGCTCACAAAAGAAGACGAGGATAGTGCCAGTGACCTTTCTGATTCAGAGCGCCTTCCCATACCACCATCCCCTCTTTCACCTCCAGAACTCCATCTACGTGCTGAAGAAATCAGTCCAGGTTATTTTAGTCATTTTGGAGCCAAAGGCAAAGATTATTCCTATCCAGATTTTCTTCCTCCTCCATACAATTCATGGGACCTTTGTGAAATCTCTTCCTTGGTAAAGGAAGGAAAGAACCCACTGCATACCACACCCTCAGGGTTTTTAGAGCGATATGTTGACCGTCTTCTTCAGCTAGAATGGCTACAGTTGCAAACTGTTCAGGCTGAAAAAGCGAAAACTGCTAAATCACGGCCTCAGACCGCACCGGGTTTTTGTCGTAATGGGAGAAATTTAGGAAAAAGTAAGTCGTGGCACAGCCCATCGCCCTGCAAGCAGACATTTAATCAGGATAGTACTTCTAAAATGACTCGTACACAAGAAAAAACTTCCCACAGAAAATATCCTCAGTGTGAGATCTCGGATTCAATGCGCTCTCGTAAAAGCCCCTCAAAAGTTGCTGGATCAGATGTATCCACACCTGTGTTCAAGCAGACTCAGGATGCGAGAGGTGTCACAAAGAAAAAATCTGCTTTGACTTGCCAGCAAACGAAGGACTCATCTGCATTAGGAGGTAGCGCAAAAATGTACAGTGATGGAAACATTAGACCTACAAAGCCGGGCTGCCTAGTAAACTCTTCGCTAAGCACCCCGAAGCAGGCAAAGTCCTGTAAATTAAACAAATCAAACTGTCAGCCAGCAAATCTGTTGGATACAGATTGCATAATAGGTAAAAGAAATGGAAAACCTAATCACTCCCCTTCCTATAAAATGAAGTAGATATCACATGTTTATATATATATATATATATATATATATATATATATATATATATATATATATATATATATATATATATAAAAACATGTTTGAGATATGAACAGGATGTGTGTCTAAAATATATCTTGATGTCACTGGTCTATTTTGCAGGATGTGTTTAAATATATACCGTATTTTTCGGCATATAAGACGCACTTTTTCACCCCCAAAATTGGGGGCAAAAAAGTGCCTGCGTCTTATACGCTGATGCGGGCACTCGGCCGCCGGTGGTCGCACCTTGGCTTCCCGCCAGCTCTCCCGGCTGGAGGAGCTGTCAGTTCCGATGGGAGAGCCGATGTCCGGCTCTCCCATCTGAACTGTGTTGGGCAAGGAGGACAGAGCTAGATGAACTGGCATCTACAGCTCTCCTGTCCGTGGGAACAGCAATCAGCTGCCCCACGGACAAAGAATCAGTGACATGGGGAGAGGAGAGAGAGAGCAGAACACAGCCCAGCCCTCCTTCTCAGATCAGTGTAAAGTATGACGTGTGTTCAGCTGACAGTGTGCTGCTGCTGGTGACACCTTCTGGCTGAATTGGATATTGCATCCATTAAATTCATTGCATTATCCCAATTGATGTGAAAACGTATTAAATCTTTTTTTCAGGTTTTTCTGCCCTAAAAACTGGGTGCGTCTTATACGGCGAAAAATATGGTACATTACAAAAGTGAAAGCATAGTACCTGTATTAGTATTCAGAGAAATCCCCATTGGATTCATGGCCCAGGCTGTTGGGTCATGAATCCAACCACCCGCGTGCTATATCCGGCTTGTTTAGTCTTTTAATCCGGCCCTTGGTGTCAGGCGCACTTGCTCTCCTCTACTTTTTCCCTGCAAGTTCAGATAATGACTAGAGGATTATTGTTTTCGTCTCCTAGAGGCCATGTCTGCAACATAATATTTAAGTTGACTACCTAAAGCCTCTTTTTTATATATTTGTTACTTTTTATTTGACATTTTTTCTTTGTTTAACCTCCCTGGTAGTATTCATTTATCATTTATGACTTTTTTTTTAAGCGGTGTGGAAAATGTGTCAGTTCATCAATGTAATCTGTTTACATTTCCCACCCAGGCTGAGAAGACTTGGGACCGGGTTGCCCTTACAGTTTCTTTTTCTGGCCCTTCTGTCAAATGTAACAACCCATTGTGGCCCACAAGTCAAAAGGTTTGCCCATCCCTGTTATAGGAAGTGCATTGACAATTTCCCTGTCAATTACTATTAACCTCCCTAGCGCACTGCCCATACCGCGCCATTTTTAACAGTGTGGTACGGGCAATGGCAGCAGTGTACAAGGTACACTGCCTGCCATTTCCTCCCTCCCCTCTCCACACAGCCGGTGTCATTCATGAAAAGCAGAGGCCCCTCCATTAACATGGAGGTCTATGGCACTGCCCACCCCCGCCCCCATTCCGCGTCACCGTGACACGATCGGTGACACCGAAAGCCGTAGCTTTCTGGGGATATGCGGCTTTCATGGGAGCCCAGATCATCCAGAGTTTGTTCTTCACACAAACTGTGGACGAGTTGGAATCGTCATGAACGCTAAGGAGGTTAAATGATGGCATTTAAATCTTAAAGGGTATGGAGGTGGCCTCACAATGGACCCTACAATTTCTCGGTATACAGAAACGTTAATGTCTGCTTTTTGGCAAATGTGGCGGTGAGGTTTCTGCTGGCTGGAACTCTGTGCTCTGACCGGCAGAGCGGAAGTTTATGAGGTGGGGAAGCTGCCTCTGACAGCTTCCCTGCCTCCAGCTCCAACCAGCAGAGCATCTGCATGGGAGCTGGGCAACTTGAGCCTCTGCCAATGTATGGGTTTGGGCTCAAGCTGCCAAGCTCAGATACAGATAGCACAGAGGCATGTATGCACTGTGTAATGAGCTGAGCTGACTTGCACAGTGTTGCGGGTCCCTGTGGATGTGAGGGCTGGCAGCCTGGGGCCACACATAGACAGGCAGAGCCAAATGGGAGGGCTTCCGGCTGGCGGCTGTTTATGTTCTGGCTCTGCTATTGCTGTTTATGCCAGCGGGGCTGCAGCTGACCACTGACAAAAGCAATGCAGTACAGATGGAAGATCTGCTAGGCTGGGCAGCCTGGAGTTCGGCCACAGATGGTTGCACCTCGGACCATAAGACGAATGCATTTTCCTCCATGATTTGGGGTGCAAAAAATATGGCAATTCCTGTTTTTTTCGTTTCTGTTCAATTTCTTTCAGCATTATATGGTCTTATCTTGGGGTCAAATACACTGGAACATTTACTCCTGGAAACATTAGTACATGTCTTGTTTTCTATTTTTGAATAATCTCTCACCGTGCAATGATGAGAATATAGTTCAGTGGTGGGCAACTGAGTTGATATGGAGGGCCACAAGTGCGGCCCTCTGGATCACTAAAGGGCCGCACATAAAATTTTTAACTTATACTGACTTGTATATGCATTTTTAATGAAAAATTACAGCAGGCAGAGCTAGAAGATATTATTTTCAATGTCAATGGAAAATTCAATTTTCAATGGAAATGCACATTTTGTGCCATATACCATACAATATTTGCCATATAATCATAGGTTATGTGCCTCATAGATATAATCAAAGCCTCTGATGATATCTATGGGGCACATAACCTTTGCTTCAAAGGTATTGGTCCGCAATATATATTATACAATTATCCCTTGTTCATTGGTGGAATAGTAGGAGCATAGGCACTCACCAGTCTGCTGATCCCCCCGCCAACACTAGATAAGAGGAGAAGCGAGGGACTTACTCAGGCACCATCTGGGTCCCTGTTTGGCTTTTAAATACACCTATCACGTAAGTGTATCTCCTCTCCTCCTCTTCCCACTCTAAGAAATTCCTGGCGAGGACCTCTCAGTGGGGGAGCAGTAGACAGGTGAGTTCCTATGCAATAACAGTTTTGGGGGCCGCAAGTGGAGGACTCAGAGGGCCGCCTTTGAACACCCAAAGGGCCGCAGGTTGGGCACCTGGGTTATAGTTGCTTGGAAATTGCCATATTACCCCCTCGGATTGATGGGTGGGAACAATTGCTTTACTGATGTCTTTCCTCCTTGGCATTTTGTAAACACACACTGAATGCCTATGATCAGATCATAGAGAGTATATTTTCTGGAGTTTGCTTTAAAATATTTTAATACAAACTGTACGGTTACATTAATATCTTAAAATAACAGACGAAGATCTTTGCTTATCATTGCATTGCGTAGCCCGCTCAATGTGTTTGGAGCCTCGAGCACTGCCTGAGGAATTCTCCATTGCATCCACAAACTGCACATCAGCATGGGCCAGTCTGCCTAAGGCACTCCCTTCCCTCTTACCAGCAGCTTGCTGACACAGTAGGGCGAGAAGCATATTGCATTTACTAGTAACAAGGTTGATCCATATATATATATATTTTATATGATTGTACATTAATCATTTCAGGTACAGCTGACATACCAGTTATTCCTTTTAGGGCTGCCAATGTCCTGTCACTGTTGTAGAATAGGTGTAGTGATATGAAATCTGAATCCAAGCCAGAGATAAACGGGTAGGTAGCATTGGCAACCCATCATTTTTTTTTATTACGGGTTCCTTGTAATATAAGGGCTTGTTTCCACCGGTGCGATTTGCTGCGGCTGTATCCGCGCGGCCGCCGGCACCCCAAGCTGTTTTCATGCGGATGCACGCGTACGTCCGTGCGTTCGGATGAAGACTCTGGGCAGCCCCCATGTGAAAGGATGCGGTCGGTTGCGGTTTCTGCACGAGAACGCTGTAGCTAGCGTTCGGAGCCGCACCACATCCGCACCGCATCCACACTTATGCTGGCCATACACATGCCGATAAACGGCCGGATTTTAATCTGACCGACGGGCGTGCGCGCTCTCGCCGTCGGTCAGGTTAAAATCCGGCCGTTTATCGGCATGTCCCCACATGGGGCGACAGATCCCTGTCGCCCCACTTCTCGGCCGGCCAGAGATCCGACATGTCGGAAAATCTGAGCCGATGGGAGCCGATGCCATAAGCTACAATGAAGCGGCTGCTTCATTGTAGCTTATGGCCGGCACACAAAGGGTGCCCAGCCGACTGAAGGGGCCCCAGAATGCAATGGGATTGTAAACGTGATGACGTCATCACGTTTACAATCCCGGAAGAAATCGGGGCAGATGTCGGCGATGGTCGCCGCGTGTATGCCTGGCATTAGCTGCATCAATGGAGCCTGGCTGATGGTTTGCCTATGGATGTGGTCGGAGGGGCAGCAGCCGCACGGATACAACCGCGGCAAACCGCATCAATGGAAACAAGCCCTGAATCATAAAAAAGTCGTTTATGTTACTAAAGTGTCCAAAAGCAGGCCCTTGGGGCTCATGAGCATCTTGTGAGACCCAGAATGCTGGCACATTAGATTCTGAGATGCTGTGGAAGATAAAGCAATGTATGTGCAATCACAAATTGTTGCTTTTAGGTGTCGGACACCTGACAATTTCCATCCAAGTGACCGTTTTGTTTACATGATTAAGCATATTTGATATTTCAGAGGGCTATTTTACGTATTGATGGAGTAGACATTCCTCCTGGTTCTGTCGTGTTTTGCTCATATTTATGTCTTTCTAATAAATATATTTTTATAACGATTTTGACATTTTCATAAAAGCTTGTGATAAGACTGAAAGAGAAGCAGATGGAAAGTGCACCTTTTCATTGAGCGGATATTCTAAAGCTGCAGCTTGACTTTAGTACGTTATAAAGCAGTCGGTTTAGGTATGTACGACGGTATTTTTCTGGTGTGTTCATAGCTGCAGATACCTTCTTAGTAATAGTTGTCCACAGACTTGCCTATGTAATCATGTTAATTAATTTGTCATCTTACAATGTATTACAAATTGATCTTATGCAGTATAACTTCCACCAGAGATATTCAGAAGACCCTTCTTGTTGGGATGCACATTTAAGCCCCCCATACACCTTTAGATTCCTCCATACAATTTCCATCAGACCTACCAACAACTATGTAGTATAGTGACCTCCCTGATAGAATACATAGTGATTGGAAGATATATATCCCTGCTATGTAGTGCCGGGTCCTCCCTGATAGAATACATAGTGATTGGAAGGTATATATCACTGCTATGTAGTGCTGGGTCCTCCCTGATAGAATACATAGTGATTGGAAGGTGTAGAAAGGTCCTCATATTACATGGTTTTGGTAGAAGAAAAGTTGGTTGTACAGAAATTGCATGGTAATTGTATGTGGTATATGGGGGACTTTACTTAAGATCCCAGATAACAGATCTCTATAGAAAACAAATTGGTTGGATTTTAACCCTCTGGGCGGTTTGAGCTTTTACTGTACACTGTACTGCGCCATGCTTGCCGGCTCTCCGCCCAGCCCTCTACACACCTCTGACGTCAAATGGACGCCAGCGGCGTGTGGAGAGGAGAGCGGCGCCCCCTCCATTAACATGGAGGTCTATGGCGCCCCCCCCCCCCCCCCCCCCCCCCCCCCGCCCCCTTCGGCATCACAGATGACACCGAAGACACGGGGCCAGAAGGGCTCCGTGTGTCGGTGGCTCTTCTACAGAGCCGCCGGCACACAGAGAGACGGCGGTTTTGCCCGATCCCGGCACGGGCACAGTTTTATCAGCGATCAAACTGCGCCCGAACTGAGTTCGAGCAAACCGCTAGGGAGGTTACGTTTTAAGTAATATTTCCCCATGTGACATTTTTGAAGATTACATTACTATCTGACTTGGTCCATCTACAGGCGCTACAGGGACTATGTATTTTGATCGCTTTGGTGAAATATCTGGGATCTATACAGCTGTTGCAAGAGGTAATTTGGTAATCTGGCAGAATAGAATGCAAAAAGATAGACATGTCTGACAGCCACTGTATCCTGCGGGGGCAGGACTCCGCAGGGTGCTAAACTTTCATGGTTGTTCCTCTATGTTTGGCTCCCGAGCCCTTTTCTATAGAGCCATGGTTTCTATACACTGCACTGATGATGGCCAATGAGCCTGAAACAGCTGTATGCAGTTTGGAATAAATGGTTCTGTACCATAAAGGCTATATTTGCACCATACACCAGTGGTTCTGCATGTGCATTTGGCTGATGGGGCGTAAAGAAATGATTTTCATGGCTCCGCCCACTGTCCTGAAGTGAGGATTTTTCCCTTAACTTTGTGATGGATTGGGGCATGTAAATACCTTCTGTTTAAGAAGGCTTCACTGTGCTAAGTTACATTATAAAAGCTGTGTTTAGTCATAGTTTTTCATGACTCCTGAAAAAATTATATTTCTTTTGCATCCAACCATAGCAATAGATTTATTTATTGAATTATGTCTGGAGAGTCTGCAACAGGCATCCCTAACTGTCATTTAAGTGGACCTACCACCAGGAATCTACGTTTTTATGAATGGCACTAGAAGTGCCAATAATAGGGAGGAATGCAGTAAAAAAACTTAAAAAGTTACTTACTTAATTACGTTCCTGTAATGAGCAATTTAATAAGATTACCACACAGCTCCCCTCACTTCCTGGTTCGCTGAAGGCAACACATGAAACTGGGGTTGCAATATCGCGGGTGGTCACTGGGGGGGGTTCAGTGGTCTCCTATAGGAATTTTCAAAGCAGATCACTGCTTCCTGTGACGTGCTGCCTATTTCTGCCTACAATGAATCAGGAAGTAAGGAGAGCTGCGGGATTATCTTAAATTGCTCATTACAGGAATGTTTTTTTTTTTTTTTACGGCATTCCTCCCTATTATTGGCACTTCTAGTGCCATTCATTAAAACATAGATTTCTGGTGGTAGGTCTGCTTTAAGCAAAGGCACCGATTACTGACAAATGACTTGGAATTAGCATGGAATATATACAGGGGTGCACATAAGTGGTACTCTGGTACTCAAAAGGGGCCAAAATCTAGCTCTCCGTACCAGCATTATTGTTACACAGCTCATACGCGCACTAACAACTTGGAGGTGCTCCGTGTCTGGGCGGCCGCAGCTAAATGTTACATGTATACAATTTATGTCACTTGGATAACTGCAGGGAAATATGAATAACTATGAAAGGTTGCAGCTAGAGGTGTGACATTGGGGATGTAAATTACTAATCCAAAATAAAAAGATTGGACTTCTAAGGGTGTTGGAGATCTGGGGGATGAAAGTCAGACTAAAGCTAGAAACACACGGTTCGATTTAAGCATACAATCGATGTAAGCTTAGATGAAGAACCTCGATTTTGGTATTTTAT
>CM070042.1:9882865-9896202 GCA_036250615.1 Ptychadena robeensis | reverse complement strand
ATTCATCTAATCGAGCATCGATTGAACCAAAATCGAACCGTGTGTGGCTAGCTTTACAGGCAAAGACTATTCTACTCAAGAGATACCACATCTGAAAACAAAGTTACAGATAACATTTTAGAAGGTCTGAATGTGGAGGTTAGAAATGGTAAAAATGTTTCAATTCAAAGAGTTGAGTAGAGTATTGATGAAAGCTACTATACATTTTTTTATGGTTAGTGCAATTTACATTGATGCATACAATGTATTTGTTTAATGGACAGCACCTCCAGATAGATGATGGGTACAACTTGGGCCTCATGTTATGCAACTGTGTATCTGTGAGGATGGGAAAGAGATGAGTGGGCTGATAAGTGTCACTCTATGTACCATGGTATACCCTGGCACAGATCATCCTCATTATTTGGTCAGGGACTATGGGGTTGCTACAGGAACAATAACGATTTAAACCTTCATTTGTCATTTACTACTAGCTAGTAGTGATGAGCGGCATAGGCAATATTCGAATTTGCGATATTTCGCGAATATTTCTACTAATATTCGATATTCGGTTGGAGGCGAATGCGCACAATTGCGAATCTAGTTTCGCAATCATAATCACCCTTTACCGTAAATACCTTTAAAATGAATAGTCATGTGTGCTATTTATTTTCACATTGCGAATATATATTCGCAATCCATGCCCATAAGCATCCCAATGTGAATATTCAAAATTGCGAATATCCGCCGCCATATTCGCAAAATTTGCAAATTCTCGAATAGCCGATATTCACTGAATATATTTGAAATTCAAATATTCGAGCTCAACACTACAAGCTAGCACAATCAACCTTTCAGTCTGATCTGAGGGATTATTTATACTTCCTATATAGAAAACCAACATCTGGAAATACTATTTTGGAAACAAGCATACAAACATACCTTATGGACAATTTGTCAGAATAAAATTAAACTGTACCTCCTCCCAGGATTTTGAAAAGAAACCAACTGCATTAAGGGCAAATTTGCAAGTCGCTTAATAAAACAGAAAACGACCTTGCTTCAAGTTTAAAAGGGAAGTCAATTAGGTTGTTTAAAGAACAGAAAATTTACTGTTGTTAATCAAGCACTACATTTTCTGTTCATTTTTTGAATGTCTTCTGTCTGTTAGCCTCTCCTCGGGGTTCTTGATGGTTTAGTGGAAACTGGCCACAGAGGGAGGAGTCTAGTCCGTGCTGGAACCGGTCTTCACCCAGGCCCACTAAATGGGAGATGGGCCGATGTCCACAGGAGGGGGCAACCGGTGTTGTTTTCAGGCAGGTAGGACACAGTCTCCCTAAATGGTCGGTAACCCCCGGGTGGTGAGGCTGTATGGTGAATCACCCCCCCCAAAATGTGGACGGTCTCAAGAGAGAGAGACGTAGTCAGGATAAATCCCGAGGTAACACAGGGTGGAGAAGTCAGAAAGTCAAAACACGCAAATGACGGGGAGGCCAGCAATCAAGAGGTTAACCATTAAACAAGCTAGAGTCGGGGTTCCAGGAGGTCGGGTAATAAAACGATGAGACAAGACCAAGGTCGGTATACACGGGAAAAATCGATCAGAAGGAGGTAGGGAAATCGCATCTAACCACGGTAAACTTTTAAAACTGCCAATCCAACCAACAGCACCTACTTGGTGCTGTGCTGAGGTTTATATGGACAGTCACTGATTGATCACCCCTCCCATACAGGAAGTGACTGCAGAAGGAAGGGGTATGTTCTTTAAATGCGTGCACTCTCGTGCGCGCGCACCCGCCTAGCAGCGCCGGCCCGCGCAATGCGCAATGATGCGCCACAAGGCGGGGCGCCATTGCTCTGCACGCAGCTGCGTGCAGAGCCTCAGCAGACTCGGAGGTACCCCATGGCAGGGGTATCCCCAACACACTAACGTCAGTGACAACCAACCGGGGGAGAGGGGCTGCGAACGCCTGGGACCCCACTAAGCCATACCGGGGACCCCGAGGGCGCCGCATTCCCCCCAGGAGACCCAGAGGGCTGACACTGTCACTTTCAGAGGGTTGTTTGGTCGATAAACGACCCCATTGACCAATGGAAGCTCTGAAATCAACTGCAGCACTCTGGAAAGCTTTTTTCACTTGTTTTTAAGGCCCCCCATACACTATTAGATTTCTCTGTCAGATTTCCTTTAGATCTCCTTTTGTTTTACCAAAACCATGTAATATGAGGGACTTTCTAAACAATCAAGTCTACCTGTGTTCAATCGCAGAGGACCCTATACTACATAGCTGTTGGTAAATCTAAAGGATATCTGACAGAGAGATCTAAAAGTGTATGGCCAGCTTAAGTCTTTAAAAAAAAAAAAACGACCTGGGAGTGGCTATACAACCTTTCCAGACACCTTTGTAGCCCCTCCTGTGGCAGCTTTAAGCTTCTCATCCCCACGGTTGTTTTTCAGGCTTTAAAACTAGAGTACATTGTGTAGAAACGTCTTTGCATTAAAGCATCAATAATGCTTTCTGCCACAGGAAGGCATCTGGGATGCTTTAAATGTGTTGTTAAAATAACAACAGTGTAAATTTACCCTAAATAAAGACTTAAGGCCCCCACACACAAGCGGGGGCCAACAGATGAGCGTTGGAGTGTAACGTGCAGGTTCCCCATCCAAAGCATTGAACGGGAATCGATGGGCACAGTGATATGCATCAATCACCGGTCTGATTGACAGACACTTGATACATCATCATGTCCTGATTGAGAGTCCGTCGATCTATCGGTCGGTCTGCTGGCGATTCTGCAGGTGATTAACTGCCAGCACAAGCGATTCATCGGCTGGCAGCTGATGCTGTGGATTGTGGGTGACCAATACCATTTGGTCGAATCGTTTTGAAGACACTGGTAGCAGTAGTCTATAGCTGATGCATGACCTCTGTTGCTTCAGTCACCACAACCCACAATGTCAATACAGGTGCAGGCTAAATTCCCTTTGAGATGAAGTGTGATCATTTAACTGCTGCTGTAGGGTTGGTGTAAAGCCCTTTAATCGCTGTTAAAAAGGCACCTGGAATCCCAAAAGATTTGAGTGTTTTGAATGTAAATAGTTGTGTGGCCTTAATAATGACACGGCACGTAGCAGAACACATGTTCTTTGTAGCTGTGCTGCATAGCATAGGGGTTCTGCCAAGTACAGTTTCCAAACGAATATGGACCCACAAAAGTTATTTTTAGGACTTTGATTTTGTTTTCTTGTACTTGTGTGCTATATAGCATCAGTGTTCTGCCTAGTGTCGTGCACTTATAAAACTCTTTCAGGGGTATCCCCATATTCTGATCTTTGTGTACTGTGCAGCACACCTGTATAATAAGATTAATTCAGGGGTATCCCCATATTCTGATCTTTGTGTACTGTGCAGCACACCTGTATAATAAGATTAATTCAGGGGTATCCCCATATTCTGATGTTTGTGTACTGTGCAGCACACCTATATAAAAAGATTAATTCAGTGGTATCCCCATATTCTGATCTTTGTGTACTGTGCAGTGCACCTATATAATAAGATTAATTCAAGGGTATCCCCATATTCTGATCTTTGTGTACTGTGCAGCGCACCTATATAAAAAGATTAATTCAGGGGTATCCCCATATTCTGATCTTTGTGTACTGTGCAGTGCACCTTAAAGAAAAAGATTAATTCAGGGGAATGCCCATATTGTTATTGCTTGTGTACAGTAATGTAGCTAAGCTATCCCTCAATAAGCAGCAGCTCTCCCAATCTATCTAATACTGCAGACACATGATAAATGTAAAATGGCCGCCAGTCTGCTTCTTTTATGGGGTGTCTCAAGTGTTTTATTGGCTGTACCGTGAAAATCTGACTGTGGGGTCAAACATGGCCTCCATGTTAAGGTATAGGGGGTTGGTTGAACACCAATATTGTTCGCCGGGGTGGCAAATTTTTAACATGTTATATTCGCGGGCAAATTGTTCGGCCATCACTATTTCTGGGCCATTTCCCACTAGCCGTGCTGCCGCTGCAGTGCAGTATGACAATGAAGCACAACACTGACCCTACATTTGTACACAATGCTGCGCATTACTATTTACACCCAGATGCATGTCTTTTGGGGGACACATATATCTTCAAGGACCCATCCTACAGTTGGAGAACCTGTACAAATGTTATGACATTGTAGTTACTCTTCGGTTGTGTAACAGAGGGTGACATGGCAGGTGACACCAATGATATAAGAGAGTGGGCCCAGTGGACTAACTGCATAGTTGGCAACGGTGCAAACGGATTTTAAGGAACCACCTGTTGTTTACCACACCCCCCACGAAAGGGGTGATGGACTTATGCAGACGATACCCAGTTTGCGGTTCTCATATGCACCCGTGCAGTTAGCAGCTGACAATTACAGAGTCGAGACACCATGGAATGAGACAAAGGCAGTCCGTAGAAAAGGCAGAGGGTCAGAAGCTGGAAAATCAGAGGGTAGGTGTAACAAGCACAGGTACCTAGTAGCAAAGACACAGAAGACCTTACTGTTGCCTGAGGCTTCTGTTGCCTGAGGCTTCCTTTAAAAGGGCTGGAAGGAGGGGCACCTGACAAGATAGGGGAATTACTGCTGGCAGCCAACAGAGGGAGCTCTTCTGCTGGACACTATGAGGCAAAGGAACAGAATTGAAACTGCGTGGATCTGCGATTGTGGGAGGTTGTGGGATAGATCAATGCTTATGCTTAACAGAGATCCAATTCCAAAGATTGTTTATAGGAGCTTTGGTAAAATTATTCTTCCTATGAACTTCTTGACTGGATCTCTCCCCCTGAAGGGCTCAAGGCTTTCATCCATACTAGGGACGACAGAGCCCTTGGCCAAAACGCGTAAGAATTTCCCCCTACTTGGTCATCATAACCACTGTTTTACTGTGATCTCAAGGTCTGCTCCTGTGTAATATTGTTCAACAATTTTTGTATAAAACTGTATTTGTAGATAGAGGCACGTCTACTGCAAATAACTAGCAAGTTACCATCTTGTCATCACTGGCCTCACTGAGGATTGTGAATATAGTATATACAGTGATTAATGGTTAGTATGGTATTCGTAATATCAAAAAGTATTTAATGTCATTTACAATGTTACTCATTTAATACCCAGAGAACAGGGTGAAATGCTTTAAAAGCATGAGGGCTTATTGAAGGCTTGTGGTTTCATCTATTATTTATCTACTTGCTGCAATTTGCTTTGTATTTGTAATCAATTCTAAAAAGACCACAAAAAGTCCTACAAATCACATTTGGAAATGTGTAGGTTTTTATGATAATGTGCTGTGTATTGGTCTTTTGTGTAAATAAAGGACATTTTTTACTTTCTTTTGTAATTTGAATCACAAATAGTTTAGGACAGTGATGGCCAACTTTACCCAGCTTCTGACTCTCCATGTGTGGATCACTAAAGGGCCACACATAACATTTTTAACCTATACTTAATGAAAAATGACAGCAGGCATAGCTAGAAGACATTATTTGTAATGTTTTTAAATAAAAAAAATTGTTTAAATGATACTTCAAGCATTAGGGAAGACTGTAGTATAGTAATGCACATTTTGTGCCATATACCATACATTTTGTGCCATATCATCATATCATATCATACGCTGATATAGGTTTCATAAATGTATCAGGTATGATGTCCACTAAAATTATAACAGACATTACTAGTGTGGTCAGCTCCGGGTTATTGTACTTTTCTTTGTACGATCAAATGTAGAGATACACTTAGAACCTTATCTTATCTGCCTCCAAGACTATATGGCAACACCACAGCAGGGTGCTGGAGTTGCGCCTTTGAAGCCCCACTGGGGGATGAAATGACACCTCTATGACACTTCTACGAAACCTAATTGCAGCCATCATTTTTGAAGCTTACGACCCTCCTAGATGAAAGACCACACTCTATTTACATATAAAAGGCTTTCAGTGTCAATACAGGGAAATATATCATATTCCTACAGATTCAATACAAATATGATGTATTAACACATGGAGGCTGGATGACCTCACAGTTCATCCGTGACATACCTCTATGTTGGTTGTTTCCCACTTGACTAGAGCCCCCCATACACCTTACAATCTTACCATACAATTTCTGTACAATCCACTTTTCTTCTACCAAAACCACGTAATATGAGGACCTTTCTAAACCTTCCAATAACTATGTATTCTATCAGGGAAGACCCAGCACTACATAGCAGTGATATATAACTTCCAATCACTATGTATTCTATCAGGGAGGATCCAGCACTACATAGCAGTGATATATATCTTCCAATCACTATGTATTCTATCAGGGAGGACCCGACACTACATAGCAGTGATATATACCTTCCAATCACTATGTATTCTATCAGGGAGGACCCGGCACTACATAGCAGTGATATATACCTTACAATCACTATGTGTTCTATCAGGGAGGACCCGGCACTACATAGCAGTGATATATATCTTCCAATCACTATGTATTCTATCAGGGAGGACACTATAATACATAGTTGTAGTACAATTGAGCACCATGCATGCTCAAAGAGCTTGATTATGCTCTAATCTATTTACAAATCTACCCATGTGTGCCTTCCTTCTCGATTGAACACAGTTCCAACATGTTGATAAACCCGGTTCAATCTCCATTACTTTGAATAGAGACAAGAATCTCCATTCAAAGAATTGGACGTACTGCTGAACAGCCTGGACACCGCTGCTCAGTGTCAAGGGGCGGGGCCAGCTCGTCGCTTTTTGAGGCTGTGTGAGGCTGTCTTCTCCAGCTTGCAGCTGTGTTTGAGTGAGTGAATCTCTCACAACACAGGCTGCAAACTGGGGAGAATGGGTCCCCATTGAAAGGGAATTGATGTTCCCATGTGGTGCACATTGATTTCCGTTCAATTGATCCACGATCAATCACAGCGTGGTAACATTACCACGCTGTGATTGATCGTGGGTAGATTGCACAGGAATCTACCCATGTATGCCCAGCTTAAAGGTGTATAGGGGGACTTAAACAATGGAACTTTAAAGAACCTACTGCAAAGCATATAGTCCTATCCACCGTCCACAAAACCGTGGTGGTCTACAGGGGACTGACATATTGAGCAGTTTATATTCTATTCAAGTTACCTGCTAATTACATATACCTCTTCTGTCCACTTGTAAACAATTCTGGTATGATTTGCTCTAAACAACCTAATAAACAGGATAGCGCAGTGATGGGCAACTGGGTTGATATGGAGGGCCACAAGTGTGGGCATAGCTAGAAGACATTATTCGTAATTTTTAAATAACAAAACTTGTTTTAAATGATACTTCAAGCATTAGAGAACACTGTAGTATGTTAATGCACATTTTGTATCATATACATCATCAAAGGTTATGTGCCACAATATATACTATACAATCACCCCCATTCATTGGTGGAATAGTGGGACACTTACCTGTCTGCTGATCCCCCACCAACACTAGAGGCCCAACACTAGAGGAGGAGAGGCGATGGACTTGCTCATGCACCATCTGGGTCGCTGATTGGCTTTTACGTACGCCTATCTTGTAAGTTTATCTCCTCTCCTCCTCTTCCCACTCTAAGAAGATCCCGGAGTGGGGGATCGGAGTTCCTATGACCTATGCATTAACAGTTAGTTTTTGGGGGTCGCAGGTGCTCAAAAAATGCTCAAAAGGCCGCATTCGGCCCCCAGGCTGCAGGTTGAGCACCTGGTGGATAGAGTCATAGTTGTTTTAAGACCAACATAGAAACAAACTAACTTTTTCTTTGGAACACATGTGTGCTACCCAATAAGTGGCACTTGATAGTGTCACAAATATTCGAATCACAAATTCTTATTTAGAATAATGGCATTTTGAGAATTTGCAGGGATCTCGAATATAATGCAATATCTTCATCATTGCGAATATTGGAGATTTTTACATCAGTAGTGTTGATCAGGAAAATATGATCACAGATCACAAATATACATATTTATTGTGAATATTAGGGCTTGTTTCCATTGATGCGATTTGCCGCGGTTGTATCCGCGCGGCTGCCGCCCCTCTGACCGCATCCATAGGCAAACCATCAGCCAGGCTTCATTGGTGCGGCTGAGTGTGGATGCGGTGCGGATGTGGATGCGGTGCGGTTCCGAACGCTAGCTACAGTGTTCTCGTGCGGAAACCGCGCATCCGCATGAAAACAGCTTGGGGTGCCGGCGGGAGCGGCTGCAGACGTGCGGATACAGCCCCAGCAAATCGCACCGGTGGAAACAATCCCTTATGCCGGCCATACACATGCCGATAAACGGCCGGATTTTAATCTGGCTGACGGGCGTGCGCGCTCTTGCCGTCGGTCAGGTTAAAATCCGGCCGTTTATCGGCATGTCCCCACATGGGGCGACAGATCCCTGTCGCCCCACTTCTCGGCCGGCCAGAGATCCGACATGTTGGAAAATCTCTGGCCGGCCGAAGCCGATGGGAGCCGATGACCATAAGCAGCAATGAAGACGAGCGTCTCCATCGCTGCTTATGGCCGGCACACAAAGGGTGCCTGGCCGATTGTGGGGCCCCAGAATGCAATGCGAGGCTAACGTGATGACGTCATCACGTTAGCCTCCCGGAGCGATATTGGAGGACGATATCGCTCCGGCTCTGGCTGTGTATGGCTAGCATTAGGCAAAAAATCTTGCAATGTTTTGCAAATGCTGCTCATCACTATTAATGAACAGACAGGGCCATATACATGATAGTACACAAACTAATCACTCAATCAATCACTCAAGTATATTGTATATTTTTGGAAAGCCTGAATGAAAGAACACAAAGTGGGAGCGGATTACAAGAGTCTGGTAATCAGGGGCTTGGCTGAGGGGTTAAGGGAGTTGCTTGTTAGGTAAGGCAGTAGCTTGCTTTGTCCTTGTAATTAACCTGTAGAATGCTGGGAGTTCTCATCTATCATTGTGTCAAAGTGGTGAGTGAATGGATTCAGGATAACAACACTGGTGTAAAGCTGGGTGTAGCCCCGGTAAATGAGACTGGGAAAGTTCATTAAGATACGCCATTTTCCCATTGCTAAAAGCCTTGGGAAGTGGGATCCTTCAATATACAGTTATTGGATATATCTTTGCTCTAAAATTTGCCTTGAGAGAGGGTCATGCATGTGTCTTTGCGTTGACGTATATACATTTTAACAAATTACCTCCAGGCTTGTGATGGTGCTGTAGTTTATTGCTGTGGCATATAAGATAAAATTGCGGTATGTATTGCAGGGAATAAGCAGTCTTTTTTTTTTGTTATAAAAAGTCAAAACAGATACTTTTTGCTAGTTTTTCAGAAATCTTCAAAGCCTTTATGCTATCCAGACTATTGATATATCTTTTATACAGTAAACAGCAGCTCCCAGTACACTGGAATAATTTAAGCAAAACTAGAAAGGAAGCTGCAGATGAATTATTGTTTAATATGCTTTATCTTTATATGCATGTTTCAAAGTTCACACAACTTTCACCCATTTTCCCATTGGGAGGCTGGAATAACTATAAATGAAAACATTTACAGTAGGTTGGCTTCACATATATGAAGTGTGACAGTGCAGATACCTCACAGGATTTAAAAGGGCTGCCTACTGGAATGTACTTGGTAAAGACGCATCCTGCAACCATTTCCACCCTGTGCGACTCACCACAGCTTAGATTTACCCTGCGGTGGGGTGCAAAGAAGCACCAGTGGGTGTCACCATCATTCTTTGTGATGCAGCACATGTGTCAGAGGTTTTTTTTTACTTATTTTTGTTACATATTTAAAAAACTTAATGGTGTTGTATTGACATTTGTATTGAGCATCAATTGACCCACAGGAGTCCAGGATTTAGGAGTTATAAAAAGCATGTCTTTTGTAGCATGGATGTGAAGTATGAATGGCTATAATTGCCGAAAAGTCTATCGAAGTGTTTAGGCCTCATACCACAGACTTAAGTAGCCAGACATGGGTCGACTTTTACATGATCAATCTTAGATTTAAATATCAATCGTCAGGCTGTGCTTCTGGCCAGTATCTTGCTCTTCCTACTCTTTGGTACTTGTGCCTTTATAACCACCTGTGTACCGACCCTTGGCTATTGACTACCCAACTACTCTTCATCTTTCTCCATTGGTACTTCACACCATGGGCTTCTGACCTCAGCTTGTTCCTGGCCACTCTTCTGCTATCATCCTCTCTGTAACTACTGCCTGTGAAATACCCGGCCTGCACATGTATTGCTGTTCAGCACTTGAACTCCGAGTCTGAACCTAGATTGTTACACTAACATTCATCGACATGCTTTATCTATATATGCATGTTTCAAAGTTCACAACTTTCACCCATTTTCCCATCGGAAGGCTGGAAAAACTATAAATGAAAACATTTACAGTAGGCTGGCTTCACATTTGGTACCTTGTCTTGAACTAGATACATTACCAGTTCCTTATTGAACCCTAAACTCCTGGACTCCAATGTACTTCCTTTAAAAGCCCTTCCTTGCTCTGCCTCATTGGCAGAATATTGTGCTTCTGGCCAGTATCTTGCTCATCGATTGCAACACCACACAGTGGAATTGATTTAAACTTAATTACGGTTTGTTTTACAGCGTCGTTAATGCTTTCCACTTAATGCTCTTAACAGAGGGTAGATCAGGGTAGAAGTGCCTTAAGCTGGCCACACATGGGTAGATTCCCATGCAATCGACCGGCGATCAATTACAGCGTGGTGACGTCAATGTGGGGTGTATGTTGATGCGATTAAGATTGATTTTCGATTAGACGATTGAATTCCTCAATCTAATCGTTCAATCGATTGAACCACAATCTAACCGTGTGTGGCTAGCTTTAGTCAGGTTGGTGTCATTTTGTCAGAGCTCCAGAGGTCCGATGTCGATAGAGGAGAACATTCCAGAAGGCCAACAATCTCGGCAGCAATCCACTAATCAGGTCTGAATGGCAGAGTGGCCAGATGGAAGCCACTCCTAGTAAAAAGTACATGGCAGACATGAAAAAAAGAATTCTGGTCTGATCAATCAAAGATTGAACTCTTTGGCGTGAATGCCAAGCGTCATATCCCTACAGTGAAGCATGGTGGTGGCATAATCATGCTGTGGGGATGTTTTTCAGTGGCAGGAACTGGGAGAGTAGTTAGGATAAAGGGAAAGATGGCTGCAGCAATGTACAGAGACATGCTGGATGAAAACCTGCTCCGGAGAGCTCTTGAACTCAGACTGAGGCAAGAGTTTATCTTTCAACAGGACAGTGACCCTAAGCACACAGCCAATATATCAAAGGAGTGACTTCAGAAGAACTCTGTGAATGTCCTTGAATGGCCCAACCAGAGCCCACACTTGAATCCAATTAAACATCTAAGGAGAGATATCAAACGGCTGTGCAACAACGTTCCTATCTAACCTAAAACTGGCCAGGGATAGGTGTGTCAAGCTTGTGGCATCATATTCAAAGACTTGAGGCTGTAATTGCTGCCAAAGATGCATCTACAAAGTATTGAGCAAAGGCTGTAAATACTTATGTACATGTGATTTCTCAGTTTTTTTTTTTTAATACATTTGTCAAAACCTCAAGTAAACATTTTCATTTAGGGGTGTGTAGAATTCTGAGGAAAAAAATTATTTATTCTATTTTGGAATAAGGCTGTGGCATCACAAAATGTGGAAATAGTGATGCACTGTGTTTATACAGTGCGTCTGGAAAGTATTCAAACTTTTACCAGTTGCTTCAGACACTTTAGCCAGCTTATTCTTTATGATCCAATTAACTAGATATTTTTAAGTATAAGATAAGTTTTTGTAAGCACCCAAAATGTGCTGAATAAATGACCCGTAGCTACAACTTGAGTGCAGTGCTTATAGCTGATCTCTTTCTCTGGTCCAGTGGTCCAGTGGAATGAGTGGAAACAAGCCCTGAAAGTGCAAGTGAAGTCCATCAAAGCACCCAGGGCTTGGCAAGTAACGAATCATAACTTACCTGCTCCTTCAGTCCATTATCCTTGCTTAATGTTCTGGCAAGAAGACTGTTCTGCTATAAGTGGGGAGTTTATGCCTTAGGTGGGGGGTTGTGGGCTGATTCACACTGAAGGAATGCCCTGAGATTTCAGGAGATCTCCTCCCCAGTATGAATAGGGAGGAAAGCAACCTGGAAAATACAATGCATGACATGCCACATGCCTATGCACAAGTGCATAGTAGGGAGTTAGGGCCCTTTCACACTACCTTTACCACAAAGCAGCACTCTACTGTTACCACATCGTTCACACTTTTGTGTGTTGCAATGCGCATTTTTACCATAGAACAAGCTCGTGGGAAGTAGGCCCAGGCCTCCATCCACTGAGCAGCCGGGTTTTTTGGTGGGTCTTCCTCTGGTGGGGCGGCGGGGGAGGGGGGGATCCCCATGGTCTGGTCCCCCACTCCTGGATTCCGCCAACGGCCCTTCTGCGGGCTCGCGACCCGCACCTTTGGACGCACGGTCTGCCTCCGTTGGGCGGCCGGCTGGCACCAGGATCTCGGCGCCCCGTTCCTCACAACGTGGGGTGGCTCCACGGATGGCTGCAGGCCTTCTGGGTTCTGTGAGCAGGCCCCGAACTCCTCCAGCGCGCAATTTCTTTTCCATTCCGACTAGCCTGGCGCATTCGTTGTCTGGGGACCCCTTATTCGTGATGGGTGCAGATTGTGATGAAGATGCCCCCCAGGATGGTGGACTCTGGCTTTTGGAGTCTCAGGGGGCTGAGTCTGCCTGGCCTGGGGGGGTGTCGTCTGTCCTTATGCCTTTTCAGATGGATGACAGCTGCTTGGCTACTCAAGGTTCGCATGCTATGGCGTCTTCCTCTTTGAATGCTGACTGCGGATCCAGATCGGCTGTCAGCCTGGGGTGCCATCCCCCTTCCTCTTCGCGTCAAGAGCACCGTTCCGGTGTCTCTGCTGGTGAGCCTCGCACTGCACGACACGCATGTTCACTTTCTGGCATTCCTGAGGGTGTTGGCTCATAGATGGGAGGGTAGAGGGGGGGTTAGTGGGCGACCTGAGGCTGTGTGGATAGTGGGGGTCTTCTCCTTCCCCTTTATGGGCGGGTTCTAGTTCGGCGCAGATGGTGGCTCAACCCTCACCTGGTGTTTCATTGGCACAGGTCCCTGTCACTTCCCCGTCGCCCACTCCCTCTAAATAAGAGGGACTTACCACTAGTGCCTTACTTTGAGGGGGCCACCATCCCAATTCAAATATTCCAAAAAGGGGGGATGGGGAGGCAGTGGACACCGAAAGTAAATCGGGTCCACGGTCTCTCCTGTTTG
>CM070042.1:9851367-9876228 GCA_036250615.1 Ptychadena robeensis | reverse complement strand
ATCAACTAGGAATCGATCAAGGGGTAGAACAAGGTTATACCAGGGAGAACTCTGGTTTACTACCTAATAAAAGTGCTGGTTTTCAATCACTTGGTGCTCATTATTGACGATTTTGAAGATGGAAGTGAGCAGGAGCTAGAGACTCCCTTCCTGCCAAGGTGCAATACAAAGTATGAGGGTGGGTTCCAGGCAAGACAGTCTATATTTTGACTCCAAGAGCTCTACTCTTGAATCGTCTGGTTTTGTTTGATGGAAGCCATATGACTAGGGGCACAGTGAGGAGAACTGTGACCTAACTTCTGGTACCGGAGAGACCCTGGAGGGCTGACTGGAGAGGAAGACCCACTGTGGTGGAGTGAAAACCAGGTGGACTGTCCATAGACCTGCAAGTATCTACCTTTTTGACCTGAGGGCCTCAGGCGCGGCATAGTGGCAAACTCCTCATTCTAAGACTTTTTTTTATATTTTGCTTTTATAATTTGCTGTTTTGCGAGTTCTGATCCACCTTTGTTAGCTATGATGTACTGAATTCCAACTAGTTAAATTGTTTTTGAGAGTTACTTTGTGTGTTTCCTGAGTCTACTACTCTCTTACCTGCTATGTTAAGCCCCCCATACACCTTACAATCCCACCATACAATTTATGTACAATCAACTTTATTTCTACCAAAACCATGTAATATGAGGACCTTTCTACACCTTCCAATCACTATGTATTCTATCAGGGAGGACCCGCCACTACATAGTTGTTGGTAAATCTAAAGGAAATTGTATGGAGTGATCTAAAGGTGTATGGGGGGCTTTACACATACACCCCACAAAAGTGCCAAACAACTCCTTGGAAAGACACAGTGCATATACAGGGCTGGCTGTCAAGAAATCTAAGCAGTTATTCAGCAGTTATACAATTTAGGCCTTATTTTCTGACAGAAACAGGTGTAGTGTGGACTGGTAGGGGGCATGGGTTGGTTGCAATATAGGTATGTTTAAATCCTATGAAACATTATCTCTCAGCTCTCTTTGTGCAACAATATCAGACAACTTTGATGTTGTTTTGCTCTTTTTAATTTTCAATTTTAATTATAGACTAATTTAAAAAAACTTTACTATCTATCTTTGTGAAGTATAAATACACTTTGTATTCATGTATAGTCTTGTACATACCATAGATTAAGGTCACATTAGATGATTGTTAGGGGTCTCAGGTTCAAAAGTGGACATCATGGGCAGCCCACTCATTTTCTGCCCTCTACTTTCTATAGAGCAGAACAGACTAACCAGTTATTGTAAATATATAAGTGTGTATACATCTAAAATTGTGCTTGGCAAAGCAGATTGAACAAATACAGCCACAAGAATACTGATAACTCTTATAAGGAGATTGCTCATCTGTGTTATGCCTGGCATACACATGCCGATAAGCGGACGATTTTTCACCTGACCGACGGGCGTGCGCGCTCGCGCCGTCGGTCAGCAGAAAAATCGGACGCTTATCGGCGTGTGCCCACACAGATCCCTGTCGCCCCACAGCTCGGCCGGCCAGAGAACGGACATGTCCGATATTCTCTTGCCGATGCCGGCCGATGCCATTAAGGGTGCCGGCCGACTGAAGCAGCCCCATGACGTCATCACGTTTGCATTCCAGTGCATATCGGAGCATGTCTGTCGGCACCCATCTGTGGGTGTATGGCAGGCATTAGTCCAAAGTCTGCAAGTCCTGAAAATGGCCATATGGACACATTGTTTGTCTTGACTTTCATTTCCTAAAACACTTTGGAATGTAAATGTAGATCATTGTTTTGAAATAGATAGATAGATAGATAGATAGCGATTACCGTTCAGATGACTCCCTCCGGCTAGCTTGGTGTCTCTCTTCTCATCCGGCTTTCAGCATGTAGGTCCGACTGCTAAAGTCTGAATAGAAATCCAGCCTCTCTCCCCGTTCTCCTCCCCGGTCTGCTGTATGAATTAGTCTACTCTCCGCCCCCTTCACACAGACTCTGCTGCTGAAGCGTGTCAGTTCTGTGTGAAGATGTGGCTTCCCCTGAGTGTTGTGATTGATTGAATGTGGTTTTCCAACATGTTGGAAACCTGTTCAATCGGGTACTTCGGGGGCTCTATTGAACCCCCTCGAAGGACAGCACACACGGGAAGGATTGTAAGCAAATTGGAGTACAATCATCACCGTGACCCGCGCACTGTTATTGATTATTATCACTCAAATCGCAATCTTTACAAATCTACCCGTGTGTGCCTAGCTTTACTTCACTCCGGCACTGGTCTTTTTTTGCCTGCTTAATATCATCAAGTTTAACAAATGAGATAACACACTTGTGCCTGGCGTCTGGCTGCTAATAGGTTTATAAGTCTTTGGCATTGTAACACACAGTACAACCATATCCTTAATTGTGGGTTAATCTCACCAGCCTCTAACAGAATGGGGCACAGAGGACATCTCATTGTGGATTTACCCTAAACCCTAATACAAATATGTGTGGTATAATTATCCATCTAGATTATTAGTATAACACTTCTCTTTAAAGCATGTGGCTGTATAACAGCTTATGTTTTGATTAGCGTGCCACTCTAATCATACAAATCATTTATTCTATAATGTCATTGTTGGATTGACTGGGACCTGGAGTAATTTTAATGATTTATAAAAGGTTTTATATATACTATTTTCATTCACTGACATCCTATAATTACTTGCGTATCAAGATAAAGACTGTTGCAACCATCTCTCATCAAGTTGTTGTCCATGACATCTCTATCTTCCAAGGTTTGGGTTTAAAAAAAACCAAATCTACCCAGTTTTGCTGGCCATACACATACCGATAAACGGGCCGGATTTTAATCTGACCGACGGCGTGCGCGTTTCTCGGCATGTCCCCACATGGGGCGACCAGATGCCTGTCGCCCCACTTCTCGGCCGGCCAAGATCCGACTGTCGGAAAATCTGAGCCGATGGAGCCGAATTGCCATAGCAGACATAAGACGGCGTCTCCCGTCGCGCTTATGGCCGACACAAGGGTGCCTGGCCGATGTGGGGCCCAGAATGCAATGGGAGCTAACGTTATGTACGTCATCACGTTAGCCTCCCAGAGCAGACATCGGGGGTAGTTGTGCCTGCACACATCGCGTGTGTATGGCAGGCATTACCGCAACCCCAATGCCAACATCTGGGAAGGATGCACTCTGCCTGAATCTTTAACATCTACCTCTTAACGCTTGGTAGTGTGCTATGCATGTTGTTGACAGTTTCCCACTTATTTGTGCGCCCCACCTTGTCATCAGTGTTAATTCATATTCCTGAAGAGGCAGTGCAGAATTTGTTGACGCTTGTGACAATTTAGGTTCACCTAAAAGAAACAGGATATCTAAAGGTCCCCATATCACGTTTGATTTCCCTATGTGATCTGAATATTATTGAACGGAAAACAGATATTTGATTGATGTTCAATCGATCAGAAGCATGAACTATTGTAAACACACACCAAATATGTATAATTATGCTAATTATTTAAATCAAACCACCCAATCTGTTTGGGCACAACAAATAATATTCAACTTACATTCAATTTTCCTCGAATGAAAAATTTCCACATGTCCGATCACTTTTAGATTTTTGGGATAATTTTGGTTGAACGAACCATGTTGACAGGCATCGTTTTCCAGTTGATAACTGAAAATAAAAATGTGATGATGCAAATCGAAACGTTATGGGGCCACTACCAAATTTCATCACCCACAGCTATAGCCAGCACACACCCCAAGCCATGATCCCCTAGTAGGGTTTTTAGTCTAACTTTCTTATTTGTCAAGATACCACTTTCTGCATGACATGCTGAATAGCTTGATTCGTTTGGGCCTATGAATCAATTATTATAAACATTTTACAAGGTATAAAAGTGCCACCACCAAGTAATGTGGGTCATTAACAATGTCAACTCTGTATGACTATACTTCAGTCGGATTTATAAATGATTGATTTGTTTTTTCAATTCTTGCTCCTAGTAAAGATTTAGGTTTGCGTTTCTTCTCCTGCAAGCTTACAAATGCAACGCATGTTTGGTACCTCTCAAAATATAGCCCAAGTTTGGCCATATTTTTTTAATCTGCTGAAACAACCACCTATAGATCTAAAGCCTGCCCATACACACAGCACACACCGATTGCGGCTGATTTTGCCGCTGACCGACAGGCATGCGCGCACCGCACGTCAGTCGGCGGGAAAATCAGCCGCCAATCGGTGTGTGCCCCACAGATGGGGCGACGGGAATCTCCTGTCCGTCGTTCTCTGGCCGATGCCATTAACCTTCAATGAAGACCGGGCGGTCTTCATTGAAGCTAATGGCCGGCAGCACAAAGGGTGCCCCCGGCCCATTGCCGGCTGTCATTGCATGACGGTCATCACGCTTCCATTCCAGAGCCTCCTATCGGGACTAGTCTGACCGCGCCACCAGTCCGGTGGGTGTATGGGCAGGGCTTTTAGACTAAATTTGGTGCAGGCGTCTGGTTTGCTTGGATTACAAATATATTAAGGAGTCTCATATTTCAAGTACATTGTGGTAAGGTTGCTAAAGCTAGTCCATCCACTAGTCGGATTCCAGTTGGCCGATCGCTCACTCACCTATCCGATCGTTCCGGCCGATCTCTCAGTCTCGGGAAGCGGAATCGGAGGTCCCGATCGAACGGCGCAATTAGTGTGTCCGATCGGCTACATACCACACCTTGTCCACGGATTCCTGGACGATCCTGTTGTCCGATTCGCCTTACTCCCCAAATGGCCAACTCCCCCTGATGTGCTTGCTGAATCGGATCAGAAAGACCAACATGCTGTTTGGTTCTCTGTTCGGATCTGATGTCTGGGCCCCCGAACGAGTCGGTACGCCCCCCCCCCTGATCGGCGGACCAGGTGCGGGGCCTTCACGCGATTCCGGGCTCGATCGTGTTCGCGTGCATTGCGCCCGGAGCGATCGTTCCCGGATCCTGATTTTGGGCAAATCTTGACCTGTGTTGCTTGGGTGCTCTTACGGACATTGTACATTCTATGGTTGAGGTTAAAACGAGTCGTACTATGGATATGACGCACGTCATGGGTCTGTAGCTATGACTTGATCTGTCCTTCTAACACCTGATGCCCCTCACATCACCAAGGTTAACACAATCTATGATGGCACCATTGTGTTTCTCTCTATGCTGTTCTGAAAGACCACAGAGGAAAGGCCCGGAGCACAGAAATTGTTCCCATATATTGGTAGGACTTTTACGTGTCCGCGCCAGCTTGACCATATAAATCATTTCGTTGCTGTGATGTTCTGACATGCTTAACTGTGCCTATCCTGTCCTGTCTTACATTAAGTTTACTGAACGCCTACTTCCTCTAGTCACTGACATTGATGTTCATAGCCTATAATCACTGTCACAATGTCCGTCACAACACGCGGCCTTTTTATCCTCTACTTCTTATCCGAAAAAGATGGCATGCCTAGACAGCCTGCCAAAACACTCTGTGTCCCTTGTTCTGAGATTGTGGTGCAAAACAATCTATTCGGTTGTACTTTGGTTGATGCTTCAGTGGTCTGGAGTCTCGCATTACTCTACTTGGTGAATAGCTATGGATTAAAATAGAGAATCTACTCATAGTGTCCTTCATTGTCCACCTTGTGGATATTTTTCAGACACCACCACTGGACTAAGCCACAAGGAGGCGAATCATATGAACCGCCATGCTAATACTGGGAAAATTCCCATGACATGCCATCGTGATTCTAAATCTCTATCATATGGGAATTCTGCTCAACAGGTGTATAGCTCATGAGTCATCTCCTGGACCAAGCTGGTAACGTTTTGCCCTTAGCGTGGGGCTATTGAGGTTTCAGGTATGTACGATACCCTACTTTATTACTATCCTTATTCGAGCACATGCTTTTGTCCTGTTAATTTACTCGCTGCTTAGTAACAGTTAAATACATTGATTCTGGTAACGTAAACACTACTCGTGTTTCCTGTTTCCTCCCCCGTGAAGAATTTCATGTATAGTGTTAGTTATTTCTGGCTTTTTAGCCATAGAATTTATATAAAATTAAAGAAAAACTACATAATTCTTGGTAGCTTTTTAAAATATTGATCACACACATTTAATATAAACTTGGGATACTTACTTGTTACCATTCCTTATTCCTTATGACGTTAATAAAGGGCACTATACAGTGTATATACTAACACACATATGAACTTTCTACTTTTTCTCTCCTAAGGGCAAAAGTTAGTTTTTTAAAATGGAAGTATATGCGAGCTTTTATGTTGGGATATTCAATACTGTCAAGTAAAGCATTGTCAGAAACATGACGACGACATCTTTACGTGAATGGGGATTTCCACTGAAACTAATGGAAAGACGGCTAGACTCATTGTAAGACCATTTGAGAGTACTGGTATGTTGCCCCAATTGGACATATGAATGACAAACAACGTATTTACTAAGAACTCTCCTCCTTTTATAATACAAGAAATGTAAAACACCTGATGACTGTGGACCGGTAAAGAGGAGTGGTCGCTTGTACACCCCACTGTGTCCTTAGTTCCAATATGCCTATCTCTCTACAAATGAAATCCATGATTGCCACACGTGGCAGTTTGGTTATCACGGAGATAGCGACTATTGTAAACCAAGCCCATGCACCACCCTAGAAATGACATTTTACTTAAATAAGAGGCATCTGTTGTACATGATCAGAAGATTAACAAAAGTGTCGCCTCACTATAATATACACACTCTTAAAATTAATATTGATGAGCCTTTAATGTTGCGAGATATCAATACTTCAAATTAAGCTGTCCAGCACACTGACGAGCAGCGTTTACGTAAATGCGGGATTCCCTGACACCTAATGAGCTGGCTAGACTTGTCTAGTTTACCATTTGAAGTACGGGCATGTTGCCCCAATGGAAACATTTTCTATCTTTACTGCCTGGGACCAGCATGGTTCACACCAAATCTAGGACAGTCATTCTTTTCAATTCTCGAAATTTGGTTCCCAATGGAATGTCACTCTTGAGTATAAAAGTCGTTATCTTTACAAGGTCTGCAGTAGAGTAATAAGAAACTTTGAAAGGGTTTCTACTACCCTTCCCATGCTATCCCAAATGTTTTAATTTAAGTTTAAGGCTGCCATAGGCACACGCCCGCCGAGATGGCTTCGACAGAGTATGGCCTGGAGTCACCGGTGCATTATGGGGCGCCCTTCAGTCGTGCCGGCACCCTTTGTGTGCCGGCCATAAGCTTCAATGACGACGCGGCGTCCTTCATGTAAAGCTTATGGCATCGGCTTGCATCGGTCCAGGAAATTTGGCCATGTCCCGTTCTCTGGCCGGCCGAGCTGTGGGGCGACAGGGATCTGGTCGGTGCGCGGGCCAGTGTGCGGCACATGTCCGCTATAGCGGCCTATTTTTATTTATTCCTGCCGACGGCGCTGATGCGGGCGTGGCACGCCCGTCAGGGTCGGTTTGTTATAACAGTTCGGCTCCGCTTATCGTGCATGTGTATGGCCGCCTTACCGTTTGTACCTTAATCCCCATTTTAAGGTTAAAGGTGACATATGCCTAGCACTTGCTGCTATCATAGATCTTCCTATCTTCTAAGACAAAAGCAGACCTAATGGTGACTTGTATATTGTCCCAGCCGGATCATCCAGTTTTGAGATGATAATCAGGTCGTTCTGTAAGTGACCTGCATGTTGCCCATTATTCCTGGCTCCAGCTAACACAAACCTTTGGTAGCCAGCTTGTGTCACATTAAGTAGACGACTTAGCACAAAAAATACTCTTGCCTAACACCGCTTGCACTTACCTTTGAGATTTGCAAGTTCGAGGCTACAATTTCGGCGGCTGGTCGGAGTGTTGTGAACAAGGTATTTGGGGCATGATGAAGGACAAACCATTTTCGATTCATATTCCGTATTGTGTATTTTTCATGACAAAGTGTGGCTTTTGGTCTGGGCCACAATGTGCCGCTCTCTCATTGTTCATTGGTTGCACTTCACCGCTGCCCCATTATCTTAGTACACATGGCTTGGTGAGGAGAACGTCACTCTGGTTCATCCTCTCCCAGCACTGGAGGTCCTCAAACTCCTAGCTTATAGGGCACATTTTCGAAATTGATGGTAAATATCGTTATATAGTTTTTTTTTAAAACAACGGTACAGTCATAATGGTTTCAGAAATGATGTCATCACTACATGATTATAGAGTTGTCACATAATACAAAATGCGCAATTGACAATTCCCATTGAAAATTGCTGTTACACATACGATACTTTATTTTACATAGCAATTGCTTCATCCTTTGCTGCTGGCATTATCGGCCGATGCGTTTCCGCCGTATCGGGCTTCCTGGCAGATGATCCCAGCCCTTGATATAGTCCTTTTAAATCTATTAGAATCTGTACAAATCACTATTTATAGCTACGTTAAATTGTCATATAGTGTATACATGTCCACTAGTATACTTACTTCATGTAGGTGGTAATTACGTTTACCTCAGTACATGGGAAGAATCGATGCCGAGACCCCCCGTGGGGGACGGTGCCCTCCAGGGCCCCGGTTTGGGGGCATCGATGATAATGCCCAGCATCTAGTATGAAGCAATTGCTTATGTAAAATTCTATCTTGTATGTAACAGCAATTTTTATGTGAATTGGTCAAGTGTATTTGTGTATTATGTGACATCTATATCATGTTAGTGATGACATAATTTCTGAACCATTATGGTTATGTATCCTGTGTTTTTAGCTAAAATCGTTATATAAGATATTTACCATCAATTTCTACAATGTGCCCTAACGTCCAGGAGTTTGAGCCTCCATTCTGGAGAGGATGGATGAGAGTTATCTCTTTATCCCCCTCTCGGTTTTTGTTTTTTTGTAGAGAGATTTAATGGATGTCGGCACACTATGTTTGAAGGGAAGTAACATTTTTTTCTTTAAAAACTCACGTCGTGTTCACTTATCATTTAATCATCTATAAAGTCGGGGCACCCACAGCTCGACTTTGCTCCTGATCGAGAAATACAGCTCCTGTTGAAGACAGATGCGCGCACAACCAGCGACCTTGACTATGTGGGTTTGAACTCAAGGTGTCTGATTGCTTTAATCGTTACAAAAATCGGTGGTGTGAAACGCCCAGCTTAATAAATCAGCCATTCAACCTCATGATGCATTCATCATCCAGCAAAAGGTATCGGGATACCATCACACATTCTTAGCATCCTTCACAACGTTTCATCACCAATGAAGGGGCAACTGCAGAGTGGACCGAAACATAGGCACTACCTACATTGTATTTAACACATTAATAAAACGTTAGACTGTATTTTATAAGCATTTATTGCATTGGCACCCTTGATTCTATTATGTCTTTGAATCACAGAGAGTAAATGACCAGACAAATTTCAACCTTTGTATAAACAAACTATTTGTAAAATAATACAACCGCAAAAGCAACTTAAGCTATCCATACACGTGTCGGATTCCAGGCATTCGATCACCCATCCGATCGATTCCGGCGATTCTGCTCGGGAATCGCAGGTGTAACAATCGGTCCAATTAAGAGTATCCATCGCTGCATAACCAACCTTATCCAACGGATTCTGGGACTATTTCCGTGTCCATGTCCACTCACAAATGGCACTCCCCCTGATCTGTGCAAATCGGATCCGAAAGACTAACATGTTGGTTCTCTGTCGGATCCGATCTGTCCCCTGAACGGATCGTACCTGATCGATTTGGACAGTGGCTGCCTGCGTTCCGGCGTCACGATCTTGGGTGTTCGGGCTTGGCACGCGCCCCGAATCGATCGTCCCGGAATCCCTTGGGAAGCCGACACTTGTATGGGGGCTTTAAGCAACAACACTTTAAAACCCTAAAAATAATAACGTTCCCTTTAAAAATAATTGAAAGTGATCTACATAGGTTTTTAAGTATTGGAGTTCACCCGTATGTAATAGAAAACAACGTATTACTAAAGAACTCCCCTCCTCCTTTTATAATACAAAGGAAATGTTAAAACACCTGTAATGTGAGCGGTATAAGAGAGTCGCTGTAAAAACCCCCTGTCCTTAGTCAAATGCTATATGTCTAAAAATGAATCCATTAATGCACAAACATTGTTATCATGAGAAACATTGTAAACCAAGCACATACCCACCTAGAATGACATTACTTTAAATAAGAGCATCTGTTTTACATGATATAAGATTAAACAAGTGGTTCGCTACCTCTAATATACACATCGTCCTGTAGGATCTATTAGTACATTTTTCGAAACATTCCAAGTTTAATGTTTACTACACACCGACAGGTCCATCCAAAGACCAAGTAACCCCGATAAAATGCTACCGGCTACTTACACAAGTCACAAGGGCTCAGCAGGAAAGGGAAGGAGCTCTTCATTTTACTGTTCCTCTTGGTACACAAGTTTCTATGTGTCGTTTTTGCGCAGTCCTGGTGTTGAGCTTGCTGGTAAAAAATGTACAGGTCAGTAAAAGCCTGACGCTTCTCTTTCCGACTAGTCCTAACCGATTTCTGAACCCTCCCTTCTACCCCAGCCCGCCTTCCTGCCCGCTATGAATCCCCCTCAGACTACAAGCAGATAGCCTGAGAGCTCCACTAGATCCTCAGCGACATCAGCACACCCCTTCCTCTCCTGCACAGTGTCTTGTTGTACTGGGTATGAGGGCACAGGCTTCCAGGCAGTAAAAAGGTCCTTTAATCTCTCTCATGTACTGGAACTGGTCACACCCTTTTTCTTCCTTTTGTCATTTTTTTAAAACGACACTGGCTCCAGGTTTTGAATCATTGTGAAAATTGCGCAGACCTACTCCGTTTTCGGTTGAAACTTACAGTCACTTGTTATGGTGGGGGTTACTGTTCTTCCTGATCCCCAAGCCCTTAAATGTTCTGGATTGACCCTAGAGGACCACACAGGAGGGTCCTCGCGTTAGAGTTCTCGCCCTTCCTCACCGAGGACCCTCTTGTGTTGTCTCTTCTTGACGAGCTGCTGTCGAGACCACTCCATTGGATAGATATCGAGATTGGTGATACCTGGCATAGGCTCTGACTACGTTTTGTCAGTCGGATTGCTATATCCCTATGTGATGACTATAACTCTTGCCAGTACCCTTGACTGTTTTGAATTTTTATCTATTATCTTATTTCATTAAAATTGTTACCTATTTTCTTTTAGGGGGTGTGATATCCTTTTCTCACTGTTGAAGCCTTTAAAATCCCCTAGCCCCTGCTGCCTCTCACAAGGGAAATTTCGTGTTTTGTATTGTTTGATTAAATATGTTTGGGATTGCCGGCTTTGAACCGCTCACACTGGCTGAAATTCTCCCCTCTCTTATTTTAACTGTCACAGTAATCACACATGTAATAAAATTGGTTGTCAGTGGCCAAACAGGCCATCAGATGCGTTGTATGGAGCCTGTTACAAATCACAAAGCATGAAGGTGGTCCAGTTTCACGATTTCAGGGGAAAAGACCAAATTAGAACAAGGACACAATGGCGCACACACCTAGTGCAACAAACGTCCTGTATATGATAAGTAAAAGATAACATAATTCACAATAATGGACCCGGTACGGAGCAGGCTTAGCAAGGGCTTGCTCTCCTACCAGACCATGTGTGTGTTGAGTTGTGTGGATACCAGTGATGACGTCACTATACGGATTGAACATAGACTTTCTGGGTTACTAGCGGTGCGTGTAGGGTTTCGGTAGGATCAACTGAGAAGGCGTTTTTTGGGCAGTCAGCCTTTTGTCAACCACTTTCATTGTGATGAAAAATATCATATGTTATGACTTCAGGTACCCATACACCATTTCCAGATGCATTCGGGTTTGCTGCGTCATTTCGCGAATGATTGTTTTGTGATCAAATGCCCGAACCCTTGTTTTTGCTTGGGCACTTCGACGATATGTTTCTATCGAACAGGGAACCCACTGTTGGTAAATCCCTGTTCGATCAGCATTAAGGCCCCCATACACGGTGTCGGATTCCGGCCCGGATTCCGGGCCGTATCGATTTCCGGGGCGCGTGCCACGTGAATCGTCGTGCCGCGAATACGTGTGCAGCTCCACCTTTGTCCGATTCGTTCGGGGCCCAGAATCGGATCCGACAGAGGCAACCAACATGTTTGGTTCTTTTGATCCGATTTCTGCACGATCAGGGGAGTTGCCATTTGTGAGGGTGGTATCGTGAGGTGGGAATCGGTAGGTGGAATCGGACCGCGGAATCGTGCCCGGAATCGTGCCGGGAATCCGTTGGTACCAAGGTGGTATGCTGCGAGTGGATACTCGTTAATTGGCCCGATTGATCACATGCCGCCCTGTCTATTCCCTGGCGTACATCGCCGCTGAATCGATCGTGATGATGAATCGATTGGGCTGTGAATCTCGACACGTGTTTATGGGCGCTTAGGCTTTACTTTGTAGATCCAGAGTTTTCCAAACTATACCTAGGAAAAATCCGTCAAGGCGCCCGTCGGTCAGGTGAAAAATCGGCCGCTTATCGGCATGTGTATGCCAGGCATAACACTGACAAATGACAGATGATGATTTTCAATTATCTAATGTATCTATAAAATGTACAGCTTAAGGTTTGATTTGGATTATCACACCGCTGACATTAACCATTTGCCATTAACCAGGTTTATGGGGTCAAACAGATGCCTACATAATGACCAGTGATCGGACAGGGGTAAGGTCATCATTCAGACAATTTTAAAAAAACCTTTTATGATCACATTGTTGAAACCATACACTATGTCACTGTGAACTGCTGTTCTACATCCCTTAATTTACAAACACCTTGGTAAGAGAATGTCAGCATTGACAAACCTGCCCTACACTATGATATACTACACATAGGCTTTGCCGTTTTTTTATAATAATGATGATGCAAAAGACACACAACATACAGTATATATTAAAATTACTGGAATCATTTTGTAAATTGTCCTTCCAAAAGCAAAGTAGTTGGTTATAAATATAGCATAATTTCTCTCTGACATAACACATATATTTTTAGCTGTGTTTAAAAAAACAAAACCCCCCAAAAAACTAGTCTGCATCTGAATTAATCATAAACGTGGCTCTGACACAGTCTATGGGGCTGAAGTGGGTATGGACAAGGCAGGAATTGTGGTCACGGACAATCCAAGGTCAGGGTAGGCAGAGTTCAAGCAATGTCAAAAATCAAGCCAGCTCACTGTTGGTAACAGAGACGCTTGAAGAAGGATAGGAGGAAGGGAGAACACTTAAGCACACTGCTATAAAGAGGATATAATGGGCAATGGTGTGCATGACATTAAATGGGCACATTGCCCAATCACATTGTACCACCTAGCGCTAATCAATTGGTGAACCATAACTGATAAACCTGTTCAATTCAAACTAAACATGTCTTGCCTGGTGACTAGGCAGCCAGCTGTGGGGCACAAGAGGTGGGCCCCTGGATTGTACTGTGCTGTGTATGTCCACAGGGATGCTGGGGAAGTTGTCTGGCTGAACAGTAGTTTGGCTGGAATGGATCCCTCCACCAGAACAGGGAGTTGTGTTGTAAGCAGGGCAGTGGTTTCCCTGAGACTGCCTGCAATCCCTGGAAATGCCTAGAGGACGTTGCGGAATCACTGGTAGGTTAAATGCCTTACATGCTGCCAGGACAGTGAAGACCTGCAGCACCACATGTCAACCAACAGCTGATGCCACAGTCTAATCTTAGTAAAATATTAATCATGAAGAAGGAAGTGTACTAGATTTGTACTAGAAAAGTTCTCGTGCATCTATCTAGGTCAGGCCTGTCCAACTCCATACCTCGAGGGCCAAATCTTATTTTTATCATTTCTTTTACCGAAGTAAGGTGTGGTTTAAGGTGTAAGAAAATGAATGTTGATATCTTATCCCGTCCTGTATGTGGCTTTCGGGGACTGGAGTTGGGCAGTTCTAATCTAGGTCATTGTTTGTCTGTACTCTTAAACCAATGATACTGGACTTTTTCTTGAAGATGCTTTTATTGGTAATCTGATTCTCAATTCAGAATTGTGAAAGTCAGTAGGATAAAGCTAGGAACACACGCAGTGTTCTCCCCAAAGAAGATTGGCCGGGCGGCCCGCCCGGCACACAAGTCCTCCGCGGCGAGCAGCCTGACAGGCGGCGCCTCCCATTCTTCAGGAGCGCGCCACAGCCACTGAAAGACTCCGGCCCGCGGCACACTACCGGAGCCGCGGGCCGGAGTCTTTCAGTGGCTGCGGCGTGCTCCTGAAGAATGGGGAGGCGCCGCCTGTCAGAGGACTTGTGTGCTGCCGCTGGCCGGCAGCCTATCAGAGAGGCCGCCGGACCGGTGCAGGCGGCACAATGACGTCATCGCGTCATGACATCATCGCGCCGCCCGGCTGAAAAAAAAATCTGGGGAGAACACTGACACGGCTCGATTTAAGAGTACAATCGATGTAAATCAATGAAAATTTACATCGATTGTACCAACATCGTAGCGCGGGCACATGATACAATCGACGATTTTAGTTCGATGAAGAGCTTTACATCGATTGAAAAGTGATCGGACTTGTTGGAAAATTATCGTCGAATTGTACCATGATCGTACTACTTTTTCATTTTCATCAAATTTCATTCAATTTTAGTCAATAATCGATGTTCTCTACATCGATATTGTACTACGATTGTATGACACTATAGCGCACACGGTACAATCGATAAAATACCAAAATCGAGGTTCTTCATCTAATCTTACATCGATTGTATGCTTAAATCGAGCCGTGTGTTCCTAGCTTAAGTAATAATTAATAAAATTCTTCAAGACATCCACTTGCTTTCACTTAAGCTAGCCACACACGGGTAGATTCCCGTGCAATCGACCACCAATCAATCACAGCGTGGTGATGTCACCACGCTGTGATTGATCGGGGATCAATTGAACGGAAATCAATGTGCACAACATGGGCACATCGATTACCGTTCAATGAAGACCTCCGGCTAGCTAGAGTTCTCTCCGGCTTTCAGCATGTAAAGCCGAACATGCTAAAGCTGAAGAGAAATCCAGCCTCTCTCCCCGTTCTCCCCGGCTGGCTGGAGTGAAGAGTGCTGACTCCGCCCCCTTCACACAGACTCTGCTGCTGAAGCTGTCAGTTCTGTGTGAAGATGTCGGCTTTCCCTGAGTGTTAGTGATTGATTGAATGTGGTTTTCCAACATGTTGGAAACCTGTTCAATCGAGGTACTTCGAGGGGGCTCTATTGAACCCCCTCGAAGGACAGCACACACAGGAAGGATTGTAAGCAGATTGGAGTACAATCAATCACCGTGACCGCGCACGTTGATTGATTGTACTCGAATCGTTTTACAAATCTACCCGTGTGTGCCTAGCTTTACTCCGGCACATGGTCTTTTTTGCCTGCTAAATATCATCAAGTTTACAAATGGAAGATAACACACTTGTGCCTTGGCGTCTGGCTGCTTAATAGGTTTATAAGTCTTTGGCATTGTAACACACAGTACACCATATCCTTAATTGTGGTTAATTCTCACCAGCCTCTAACAGAATGTGGGCACAGAGGACATCTCATTGTGGATTACCCTAAAGCGCCTAATACAAATATGTGTGGGTATAATTACATCTAGATTATTAGTATAACACTTCTCTTTAAAGCATGTGGCTGTTATAACAAGCTTATGTTTTGATTAGCGTGCCACTCTAATCATACAAATCATTTAATTCATATAAATGTCATTGTTGGATTGACTGTGCCTGGAGTAATTTTAATGATTTATAAAAGGTTTTATATAACTATTTTCTAGTCACTGACATCCTATAATTATCTTGCGTATCAAGATAAAGACTGTTGCTACCATCTCTCATCAAGTTGTTGTCCATGACATCTCTATCTTCCAAGGTTTGGGTTTAAAAAAAAACAAATCTACACAGTTATGCTGGCCATACACATACCGATAAACGGCCGGATTTTAATCTGACCGACGGGCGTGCGCGTTTATCGGCATGTCCCCACATGGGGCGACAGATGCCTGTCGCCCCACTTCTCGGCCGGCCAGAGATCCGACATGTCGGAAAATCTGAGCCGATGGGAGCCGATTGCCATAAGCAGCAATGAAGACGGCGTCTCCATCGCTGCTTATGGCCGGCACACAAAGGGTGCCTGGCCGATTGTGGGGCCCCAGAATGCAATGGGAGGCTAACGTTATGACGTCATCACGTTAGCCTCCCAGAGCGACATCGGGGGTAGTCTGCCTGCACACATCGCGTGTGTATGGCAGGCATTACCGCAACCCCCAATGCAACATCTGGGAAGGATGCACTCTGCCTGAAGCATTTTAACATCTACCTTCTTAACGCTTTGTAATGTGTCCTATGCATGGTGTTGACAGTTTCCCACTTATTATGTGCGCCCCACCTTGTCATCATTGTTAATTCATATTCCTGAAGAGGCAGTGCTAGAATTTGTTGACGCTTGTGGACAATTTAGGTTCACCTAAAAAGAATCAGGATATCTAAAGGTCCCCATATACGTTTTGATTTCCCTATGATTGATCTGAATGATTGATTGAACATGGAGAAACAGATATTTGATTGATGTTCAATCGATCAGAAGCATGAACTTAATTGTAAACACACCAAAATATCTGTATAAGTATGCTAATTATTTAAATCAAACCACAATCTGTTTGGGCACAACAAATAATATTCAATATACATTCAATGTATTCTCGAATGAAAAATTTCCAACATGTCCGATCACTTTTAGATTTTTGGGGATAATTTTGGTTGAACGAACCATGTTGACAGGCATCGTTTTCCAGTTGATAACTTGATAAAAAATTGATGATGCGAAAATCGAAACGTGTATGGGGGCCACTACCAAATTTCATCACCACAGCTATAGCCACACAGCAAGCCAACCTGATGCCTAGTAAGGGTTTTTATGTCTAACTTTCTTATTTGTCAAGATACCACTTTCTGCATGACATGCTGAATAGCTTGATTCGTTTGGGCCTATGAATCAATTATTATAAACATTTTACAAGGTATAAAAGTGCCACCACAAGTATGTGGGTCATATAACAATGTCAACTCTGTATGACTAGTACTTCAGTCGGATTTATAAATGATTGATTTGATTTTTTCAATTCTGCTCCTAGTAAAGATTTAGGTTTGCAGTTTCTTCTCCTGCAGCTTACAAATGCAACGCATGTTGGTACCTTCTCAAAATATAGCCAAAGTTTTGCCATATTTTAATCTGCTGAAACAACCACCTATAGATCTAAAGCCTGCCATACACACACCGATTTGCGGCTGATTTTGCCGCTGACCGACAGGCATGCGCGCTCGCACCGTCAGTCGGCGGGAAAATCAGCCGCCAATCGGTGTGTGCCCACATGGGGCGACAGGGATCTCTGTCCGATGTTCTCTGGCCGATGCCATTAACTTCAATGAAGACCGGCGTCTTCATTGAAGCTAATGGCCGGCACACAAAGGGTGCCCGCCAATGCAGGCTGTCAATGCATGACGTCATCACGCTCCATTCCAGAGCTCATCGGGACTAGTCTGACGGCACCCAGTCGGTGGGTGTATGGCAGGCTTTAGAACTAAATTGTGCAAGGGTCTGTTTGATTGGATACAAAATATATTAAGGATCTCATATTAAGTAATTGTGGAAGGTCTAAAGCTAGCCATACACAGTCGGATTCCATGGCCGATCGATCACCTATCCGATCGATTCCGGCGATCTCAGCGGGAATCGGAGGTCCGATCGAACGGCCAATTAAGTGTGTCCGATCGCTACATACCACCTTGTCCAACGGATTCCTGGACGATCCTGTGTCCGATCGCTTACTCCACAAATGGCAACTCCCCCTGATGTGTGCTGAATCGGATCAGAAAGACCAACATGTTGGTTCTCTGTCGGATCCGATTCTGGGCCCCCGAACGATCGGACGTGATCGGACGGACAAGGTGGGCTTCACGCGATTCCGGGACGATCGTTTCGCGTGCATGCGCCCGGAATCGATCGTCCCGGAATCCGATGGGAAACGGACCTGTGTATGGGGGCCTTAAAGGACATTGTACATCTATGGTGAGTAAAACGAGCGTACTATGGATATGAAGCCACACATGGGTCTGTAGATGAACATTGATCTGCCTTTAAAAACACTGATGCTCAAATAACCAAGGTAACAAAATACTATGAAGGCACCATTGTGTTCTATCTATGCTTTCTGAAAGACACAAGAGAAAGGCCCGGAGCACAGAAATTGTCCCATAATTGGAGGACTTTACTGTCCGCGCCAGCTGACAATACAAATCATTCATTTGCTTTGATGTCTGACATCTTAACTTGCCTATAACTGTCCTGTCTTACATTAATTTACTGAACGCTACTTCTCTAGTCACTAACATTGATGTCATAGCATATAATCACTGTCACAATGTCAATACAGCGGCCTTTTATCCTCTACTCTTATCCGAAAAAAGATGGCATGCATAGACAGCCTGCCAAAACACTGTGTCCCTTGTTCTGAGAATTGTGTGCAAAACAATCTATTCTGTACTATTGTTATGCTGTCAGTGGTCATGGAGTCTAGCATTACTCTACTTGTGAATAGCTATGATAAAATAGAGAATCTATAAGTGTCCTTCAATTGTCCACCTGTGGATATTTCAGAACACCACTGGAATAAGCCAAAAGGAGCGAACTCATATGAACCTGCATGCTAATAATGGGAAAATTACCATGACATGCCATCTGTTCTAAAATATCTATAAATTGGAATTCTGCAACAGGTATAGCATGAGCATCTCCTGACCAAGCTTGTAACGTTTGCCTTAGCGTGGGGCATTGAGGTTTCAGGATGACGATAACCCTACTTTATAACTATCCTTATATGAGCACATGCTTTTGTCCTGTTAATTTAAATCCTGTTAAGTAAACATTAAAATACATTGATTCTGGTAACAGTAAAACACTACTTGTTTCCCCCTTGAAGAATTTAAATGTAATAGGTATAATTATATTATGGCTTTAGCATAGAATTTATATAAAATTAAAAAAAAACTAAATAATTCTTGGTAGCTTTTTAAAATATGATCACACACATTTAATATAAAAATTGGGATACTATACATTGTTACCAATTCACTTATTCCTTATGAGTTAATAAAGGCACATACAGTGTATATACAATAAACACATATGAACTTTATACTTTTTCTCCTAAGGGCAAAAGTTATTTTTTAAAATGAAGTATATGACGAGCTTTTATGTTGGAGATATCAATACTTCAAGTAAAGCATGTCAGAACATGACGAGCATCTTTACGTAAATGGGGATTCCACTGAAAACTAAATGAAAGACGGCTAGACTAATGTAAGACCATTTAGAAGTACTGGTATGTTGCAATTGGAATAATGAATAGAAAACAACGTATTTACTAAAGAACTCTCCTCCTTTTATAATACAAAGAAATGTAAAACACCTGTAACTGTGACGGTAAAAGAGGAGGTCGCTGTACACCCCACTGTCCTTAGTCAATATGCTATATCTCTAAAAATGAAATCCATGATTGCACACATGGCAGTTTGTATCACGGAGAAACATATTGTAAACCAAGCACATGCACCACCTAGAAATGAACATTTACTTTAAATAAGAGCATCTGTTGTACATGATCAGAAGATTAAAAAAAAGTGTCGCTACCTATAATATACACATCTTAAAATTAAGTATATGATGAGCTTTAATGTTGGAGATATCAATACTTCAAATTAAGCATGTCAGAACATGACGAGCAGCTTTACGTAAATGGGGATTCCACTGAAAACTAAATGAAAGATGGCTAGACTAATGTAAGACCATTTAGAAGTACCGGCATGTTGCAATGGAAACATTTTATATCTTACTGCCTGGGACCAGCATGGTTCACACCAAATCTAGGACAGTCATTTCTTTTCAATTCTCGAAATTTGGTTCCCAATGGAATTACACTTCTGAGTAATAAAAGTCGTTAATCTTACAAGGATGCAGAGAGTAATAAAAACATTGAAAGGAGTTCTAACCTATTCCCATGCTATCCAAATGTATTTAATTTAAGATTTAAGGCTGCCATACACAGCCCGAGTAGGTCAGACAGATATGCACTGGAGCACCGGTGCATTATGGGGCCCCTTCAGTCGGCCGGCACCCTTTGTGTGCCGGCCATAAGCTTCAATGAAGACGCCGGTCTTCATTAAAGCTTATGGCATCGGCTTGCATCGGCCAGAGAATATTGGACATGTCCGTTCTCTGGCCGGCCGAGCTGTGGGGCGACAGGGATCTGTCGCCCCATGTGGGCACATGCCGATAAGCGGCCTATTTTTAACCTGACCGACGGCGCGAGCGCGCACGCCCGTCAGTCAGGTTAAAAATCGGCCGCTTATCGGCATGTGTATGGCAGCCTTACGTTGTACCTTAAATCCCAATTTTAAGGTTAAAGGTGACATAATGCTAGCACTGCTATCATAGATCTCTATCTCTAAGACAAACAGAACTAAGTGACTTGTATATTGTCCAGCAGGATCATCCAGTTTTGAGATGATAATCAGGATCGTTCTGTAAGTGACCTGCATGTGACCAATATTACTGGCTAAAGCTAACAAAACATTTGGTAGCCAGCTTGTGTCACATTAAGTAGACGATAGCAAAAAAATACTATGAATAAACAGATTGCAAATTAAATTTGAAGATTGCAAGAAGCTACAAATTTAGGAGGATGGTCAGGAGTGTGTGAACAATGTATTTGGGGAATGAGAAGGACAAACCATTCGAATTCATATTCCGTATTGTGTATTTTACATGACAAATGTGGCTTTGGTCTGGGCCACAATTGCGCTCCTCTATTGTTAATTGGTTGCACTTCACTGACCCATTAATTTAGTACACATGGCTGTGAGGAGAACTCACTCTGGTTCATCCTCTCCAGAATGGAGGCTCAAACTCCTAGACTTATAGGGCACATTTTAGAAATTGATGGTAAATATCGTATATATAAGATTTTTATTTAAAACAAGGTACATACATAATGGTTCAGAAATGATGTCATCACTACATGATTATAGATGTCACATAATACAAAATGCAATTGACAATTCACATGAAAATTGCTGTTACATACAGATAATATTTTACATAAGCAATTGCTTCATACTATTGCTGGGCATTATCGCGATGCGTTTCGCCGTATCGGCTTCCTCAGGAGATCCAGCCCTTGATATAGTCTTTAAATCTATTAGAAATATGTACAAATCACTATTTATCATACGTTAAAATATTCATATATGTATACATGTACACATATATACTTACTCATGTAGGTAATTAAGTTTACACTCAGACATGGAAGAATCGATGCAGACCACCGTGGGGACGGTCCCTCCAGCCCCGTTGGGGGCATCGAGATAATGCCCAGCAATAGTATGAAGCAATTGCTTATGTAAAATATTATCTGTATGTAACAGCAATTTTTATGTGAATTGTCAAGTGTATTTTGTATTATGTGACATCTATAATCATGTAGTGATGACATAATTTCTGAACCATTATGTATGTACCTTGTTTTTAATAAAAATCTTATATAAGATATTTACCATCAATTTCTACAATGTGCCCTAAAAGTCCAGGAGTTTGAGCCTCCATTCTGGAGAGGATGGATGAGAGTTTATCTCTTTATCCCCCTCTCGGTTTTTGTTTTTTGTAGAGAGATTTATGGATGTCGGCACACTATGTTGGAAGGGGAAGTAACAATTTTTCTTTAAAAACTCACTCTGGTTCACTTATCTATTTAATCATCTATAAAGCGGGGCACCCACAGCTCGACTTTGCTCCTGATCGAGAAATACAGCTCCATGTTGAGACAGATGCGAGCACAATCCAGCACCTTGAACTGATGTTGGTTGAACTCAATGTGTCTGATTGTGCTTTAATCTGTTACAAAATCGAGTGGTGTAAGCCCAGCTTAATATCAGCCAGTCAACCTCATGATGCTATTCATCAGACAAGCAAAGGTATAGCGGGATACCCATCACAACAGTCTTAGCATCCTGCACAACCGTTTCAACAATGAAGGGGCAACTGCAGAGTGACCGAAACATAGGGGCTACTACCTACATTGTATTTACACATTAATAAAACGTTAGACTGTATTTTATAAGCATTTTGCATTGGCACCCTTGATTCTTTATGTCTTTGAATCACAGAGAGTAAATGACCAGCAAATTTAAACATTTGTATAAACAAACTAGTTTGTAAAAATACTACCAAACAGCAGAAAGCAACTTAAGCTAGCCATACACGTGTCGGATTCCATGGCCAGTCGATCACCCATCCGATCGATTCCGGCGATTCTGCCGGGAATCGCAGGTGTGATCAATCGGCCAATTAAGAGTATCCATCGCTGCATACCACCTTAATCCAACGGATTCTGGGACGATTCCGTGTCCGATTGTCCACCTCACAAATGGCAACTCCCCCTGATCTGTGCAGAATCGGATCAGAAAGACTAACATGTTGGTTCTCTGTCGGATCCGATTCTGGGCCCCTGAACGATCGGACCTGATCGATTGGACAAGGTGGGCTGCATGCGATTCCGGCACGATCGTTTCGCGTGCACGCGCCCGGAATCGATCGTCCCGGAATCCCTTGGGAATCCGACACGTGTATGGGGGCCTTTAAGCAAAACAATGAAAACCTAAAAATAATAACGTTCCCTTTAAAAATAATTGAAATGATCTACATAGGTTAAGTATTGGAGCAACGTATGAATAGAAAACAACGTATTTACTAAAGAACTCTCCTCCTTTTATAATACAAAGAAATGTAAAAACACCTGTAACTGTGACGGTAGAAGAGGAGGTCGCTGTACACCCCACTGTCCTTAGTCAATATGCTATATGTCTAAAAATGAAATCCATGAATGCACACATTGTATCATGGAGAAACATATTGTAAACCAAGCACATACACCACCTAGAAATGAACATTTACTTTAAATAAGAGCATCTGTTTTACATGATCAGAAGATTAAAAAAGTGTCGCTACCTATAATATACACATCGTCTCTGTAGGATCTAGTAGTCCATTTCGAACATTCCAAGTTATGTTACTACACAGCCTACAGGTCATCCAAGACAAGTAACCCGATAAAATGCTACCGGCTACTTACCACAAGCACAAGGATCAGCAGGAAAGGAAGACTCTTCATTTTACTGTTCCTCTTGGTAACAAAGTTCTATGTTCGTTTTTGCAGCCTGGTGTTGAGCTTGCTGGTAAAAAATGTACAGGTCAGAAAAAGCCTGAAGCTTCTCTTTCAGACTAGTCTAACCAGATTCTGAACCCTCCCTTCTAACCCACCCCCTCTGCCCAGCTATAGAATCCCCTCAGACTACAAGCAGATAGCCTGAGAGCTAAACTAGATCCTCAGCGACAATCAGACACACCTTCTCTCCTGCACAGTGTTTGTGTACTGGTATGAGGACAGCTTCCAGGCAGTAAAAAGGTCCTTTAACTCTCTCCATGACTGAACTGGTCACACCTTTTTCTTTGTCATTTTTTTAAAAAAGAAACTGGCTCCAGTTTTGAATCATTGATGAAAATTGCGCAGACTACTCCTGTTTCGGTTGAAACTTAAGTCACTTGTATATGGTGGGGGTTACTGTCCATGATCCCCAAGCCATTAAATGTTCTGGATGACCCTAAGAGACCACACAAGAGGGTCCTCGGTTAGAGTCTCGCCCTCTAACCGAGGACCCTCTTGTGTGGTCTCTTCATACGAACTGCGACCAATCCATTGGGATAAACGAGATTGTGATACCTGGCATAGGCTACTGACTACTTATTTGTCATCGGATTGCTATATCCATATGTGATGACTATAAACTCTTGCCAGTACCTTGACATGTTTTGAATTTTTATCTATTATATTATATTCATTAAAATTTTACCTATTTTAGGTGTGATACCTTTCTCACTGTTGAAGCCTTTAAAATCCCCTAGCCCCTGTGACCTCTCACAAGGGAAATTTCGTGTTTTGTATTGTTGATTAAATATTTTGGGATGCCGGCTTTGAAACCTACACACTGAGGAAATTCTCTCTTATTTAACTGTCAACAGTAATCACACAGTAAAAATGATGTCAATGGCCAAAAAGGCCATCAGATGGTGTATGGAGCCTGTTAAAAATCACAAAGCATGAAGGTGTACAGTTCACGATTTAAAGGGGAAAAGACAAATTAGAACAAGGACACAAGGCGCACAACCTAGTGCAACAAAAGTACTGTAAATGATAAAGTAAAAGATAAAATAATCACAATAAAGGAGGTACAGAGCAGGCTTAGCAAGGGCTGCTCTCCTACAAGACCATGTGTGTGTTGATTGTGTGGATACCAGGATGACGTCACATATTACGGATGACATAACTTTCTGGTTACAGGTGCTGTAGGGTTCGGTAGGATCAATGAGAAGCGTTTTGGGCAGCAGCCTTTTGTCAACCATCATTTGATGAAAAAATATCATATGTTATGACTTAAGGTACCCATACAACCATTTCCAGATCAATCGGGTTTGCTGCGATCATTCAGCGAATGATTGTTTGTGAATCAAATGCCGAAACCCTTGTTTGCTTGGCACTCGAAGATATGTTTATCGAACAGGGAACCAACATGTTGGTAAATCCCTGTTCGATCACCATTAAGGCCCCCATACACGGGTCGGATTCCGGCCGGATTCCGGGCCGATCGATTCCG
>CM070042.1:9817429-9832447 GCA_036250615.1 Ptychadena robeensis | reverse complement strand
TATTGGTCGGTTTTAATGGATCCTAATTTTTATCTCAGAGTGTATGGCCTGCTTTAGGATGTGGGTGATATCAAGGTAAGAATGAAGGAAGGGTTTAACAAGTGTGATGAATGTATCAAAAGTGCAATAGCTAGCAAGAGTAGAAGTGCCCAGATGGTTAAGGATCTTCTCATAAGATGAGAGGGGAAGGCATAATGAAAGGTAACTTACATGTGTAAGGCTAGGTTAATACCGGTAAACGGAGTAGTCCAAGGTAACTAAAATGTATATAGATAGCCAAAGGTTACTCCCATATAAGGTGGGTTGATAACCATAAAGACTTGAGAAGTATGTATAGGAACTTACCAGCATCAATGTTCCCTGGCAACTGCAGCTCCCGGTGGCAGGGGGCGGGGCTACCCGGAGGGAAGCATAAGGTTGCACTGAGGTTACACCTTCTCACCTAGCACTTTATTCACTTTGTGGGTTCTCACTCCGTTTTTCGGAGCCATTGATTTCTGGCCCCTATATGCTCTACTACTGGATTTATAATTACCTTATACTTATACACTTATTACCACCAGTTGGCTAACTTTTAGGAGTTTATACAGGTTGCGCTACCTGAAGGCTCCCCGTTCTCTGGACTCGCCCCCGGTGCTGCCTGCTTCTCTGTATTCCATCATGATACATTACTCAATGTGAGTACTCGGACCCTTTAGTTTACTCGGATTACTAACCTAGTACCATTACCTATATCCTTAATCATTTTAGTCCTCTTATTTATTATTTCCATTAGAAACACTTCCCAGTGGTTACCCCCTGATAAAGTCAATATGACAAAACGTACGTTGGGGTGGCTTAACGCCCGTATATGATATCTATTCTATTACCATCATCTTCACCATCTCTCTGGGCAGGCTTTCTGGATAATACCTGGTGACTCATTTGGCCTTATATCAACATCTACTACTGCATCATGATTGGAATACTACTATTGTTTTTATGGACATTAAACAATCGATATATTATTTTTAATACGAGTGTGATTCATGTTATTACTATGTTGCACCATGGCTGACCTATTTTGAAACCGTGAAAGTCCCCTAGCCTCTGCTAAACCAGAGGAAATTCCCGCTCAGGGGTGGTGTTTTTACTCTACACCCTGGGCAACTTCTGTATAAATTATTTTGGGATGTTGGTTTCCTACATTGTGCTGGAAGCACATTTATTGTCTCACCTTTAGATTTCTCTGTCAGATTTCCTTTAGATCTCCTTTTGTTTTACCAAAACCATGTAATATGAGGGACTTTCTAAACCATTAAGTCTACTTGTGTTCAATCACAGAGGACCCGGCACTACATAGTTGTTGGTAGATCTAAAGGATATCTGACAGGCAGATCTAAAGGTGTATGGCAAGCTTAAAACATGTATTGTATCCATGCAGTGCTGAGCCATGTTAGCTATTCATTGCTGCAGAAAGTTGACATCCAGATACCTTTTTTGACTAATTTGGTTGAAGAATGAACCAGTCGGCGTGGACTTTGACAGCGTGCACTGTGAGCGGGAGACTAACTTCCTCCTCACCAGTGATGTATCTATAAGAAGTGTGTGAAGTGGAAATGATAGAGAACGTACAGGCCAGAGGGTTAACAATGGGCGGTTATGTCATACAGGTATGACCCTGAGCACAATGGAATCATTTTGAACCTGTGTGGGAGCAGACACTTGTATGTCTTCTCTAGTGAATGCATGACTGTCTATTTACACTCCATTGTGTCTGTGAGCCTTAAGCACAAGCTTGACAAGAAAGAAATACAATCTTTCCTAGTTCATAAATATTGCCCTTTCTTTAGTTATGAACAAGTACATATAATACAGATCAGAATATACAGTTATACAAACACACAGTGGCATTCTAGATTAACCTGTTACACAGCAAAGCTGATTTATTTCAGATTCACCAGGGTTGAAATATTTTCCAGTTAGCTTAGTGAAGCTGCAATCATTTAGGTTTTCTATTCATTGTGTTATATTTTGTGGTTTGAGGTTTATTTGGCTTTGTGAAAAATGTATTACTTTACTTAAGTAACTCGCTCTCCTGCCAGTGAAGTATTTTTTTCAGAATTACATAAAACTTAGTCTGCTGGAAAATGATGATTCTGAGAACAACAACATGTGACTTTAGAAGCTGGACATTTAAATGTATCAAAGTTAACTTGTAAATAATAATGAAAAACAAAAAAGTTTTTTTCCCCATACAAAAAGATGAGAACCAGGGGACTTGAGAACCAGGGGAGGATACCCACAGAGGCCAGCTCTGTGGGTATCCTCCACCATGCGGGTATCCCAAACCTATTGGGTGTGTGAAACAGTGTCAAAACAGATGTACAGCCTTTTTAATACAATCAATAAAAACACACAGATAGTGTCATTTTAAAACGTCTTCAAATTTAATGTCCATAAATAATAGTAAAATAAAGAGTAAAATACGCACTGAACTGTCCTTCCTTCCAGTGGGGATTATGGATATGTGCTAGCAGGATCAAAGAGAGACGATGGTGCAGATGGGCCCCGACATATGTTTCAACCCTTTCATCAGGGGGTCCAACACAAAGCTCATAGATCACCCATGGTTATTTGTTCAGAACAACCTCATAGATGAAGTCACTGGAGGAGAGCAGAGAACGGAGAGCCAGACAAGGCCACCCCACCAAAGGGGGGGGGGGGGGGTGTCTTAGCTGGAATGGTGTATAAAAAAGAAGACTCGTATGCAAGGTGTGGTCCAGGGAAAGTCCAGGTCCAGGGAGAGAAGGAGGTGTAAGGATCCGTAGTCCCAGATATTAAAGTAACTGTGCTTAGGTATGGCACTGGGGAGTGTCCCCGTCGTCTGAGTCCTGGTTATGAGTATTATCCCTGGTGGTAGGTCCCCTGGTTCTCATCTTTTTTATGGGAAAAAAACTTTTCTTTTTTTGTTTTTCATGTTATTTTGGGATGCTGGCTGGTTTGCTAGCATGGGATACCTCTGATTATCCTTCCTGTTGTAAATAATAATTTCAGCATCGAGTACCCCTACTCCTATTACTGTTTTATTCCCCTGGTACTTAGTAATATCAATGGAAACTTGGAAAGTCTTTATGCTCTCCTACAATGCTCAATGCTGAAATTATCAAAATACCAGACTCTGGGCTACATTTATGATCAGCATAGATTGTGATCATATGACCGCCATTTGAAGTGTGATCCATTCTTACTTGTGTAATCAAAATCACAACATATGACATATCGGGAAACAGACAATTTTTTTGTATAAGGTTAATATGGCCATACATGAGGGATTTTTCTTTTTATTAAAAACATTTATGCTGTATTTTTGCATAAGATTTAACGCATAAGACACCGTATAAAGAGGTGTGAAGTTTTCTCCATCTGACACACACAGTGCAGATAAAGAACAGGTTTAAGGCTTTCCCTGCGGGTAGAGAGATGGAAGTGATTGTGGAGCAGCCAGCCTGCTCAACTATCCTCTTGTTGCGGGTTAGGCAAATAGCCACCCAGCTGCAGGTCAGAAGGACCTGCCAGCAAGACTGCCCACCGTCCTTTAACTCAAGCTCACCTGCAGGCGGCCGTTTTTTCAGGTGTTCGCTCCAGAGATCTTATAATGTTGCAAAAAAATTTTTTTTTATCTATCGAAAAGTTATGGAAATCAGAAGAGGCATGATCAGGTTGGACAGTTTCAGTTGTTCAGCTGTTTGGATCAATTTGTAACGTGCTGTATTATGGAGCATCCACCTTTATCGTCATAGCTGGAAAGGAATAGAATTTAAGGAATCCATTTTTTATCACTTACACTGTGTCGTAACCAGTGAATATTAGACTGACAGTTGCTATATATAATTTGCACATGTCAATAAAATCATAAATCGATCAAGAACAAGTTGAAGTCCGATCTGGCAGGGTCCTCTACTCCTACTATGTCCTCCCTGTGGGTTATCTTGTGTTGTCTCTTGAATTTATTGTACAGCGCTGCATAATATATTGGCCCTATATATAAATAAATGATAATAATAATCATTTGGTTCTGGTAGCTTTAGAAATGCTCCATAACTGGCATAATTAAAAGCCAAACACAATGAATTTTCGGAAGAGTATCTTGCCGAGACACGTTCCCCTTAAACCACCATCTCTACCAAAAAAAGTGCTTGTTTGGTCAGGATTTTATCAAAGGCTTTTATCTTTGTGAATGAAGGATTTCTAGTGACAACCTTGTTTTTGTTACTCTGTGGCCTGACCTTGCCCTTTTTAGACATGCTAAGTGAGAGCCCACATCATGCTTATAGGGAAGTATGTTATCAAAGGCAGTAATCTGGACTGAGAATTTCTTTGTGTGACAGCCATTCCATCTTTTCACAAGAAACAAGTTAAAAGAAACGAGAGGAGGTCAGCTGCTTGTTTACTGTCAACGAGTCTCAGTAAAAACACCCAACATTTATATATAAACGGTAATAAATCAATACATATAAGAAAAGCCACCACCAAGTATTTTCCATATTTTATCCTAGGAAACAATGATGTTAATGGTAATCTAAATACTGGTTCTTTCACCACCACCCCCTCGACATTTGAAGGGATAGTAATTCCGTGTTATGGGGGTTCACAGCACCATCTTACTTGCCTATAACAAGAGATTAAATGTTAACATCCTTTAAGCTAGCCATACACTCTGCGATAAAAATGACAATCTAATTAAACCGACCAATGTATCCCGACATCATAGTCGTTTTAGATCGTAATTTTTGGTAAAATATGGAAATACAATTTTGGATCGATTTTTCTGGTTTTATCGAAAATGTCATCGAAAATAATCGCCGTTTATATCGAACAATGTGATTTTAACATGAATTTAAATGTAAATAATAAAATAATAAATATATATAATTTTAATTCTATATACATAGATATTAGATAGATACATATTACAGATAAACAATAGATAGAGATATATATTGATATGTTTACAGATCTATGTGTAGTATATTCTATGTAGATGATGTTTATGTATACATGCTGTGTACTACCATACTACATATACTAATACATTCCAATACAATTGTAATATATCTTTACATCAAAACCTATAGCTCAAAAACACAATCTTGGGAATTAATGAATACCATGACATCAGTAGGTGCTACACTGAATGTATGTGATCGTAAAAAATAAATTTACCATCTAATATTATAAAATAATATATACACTTCAACTTTAAAAAAACCTCTCCGGTCAGTTCAAGTAAACTAAGAACTCGCCCGATGTTCCCAGACCAATAAAAAAATTGTCGTCGTACCATGTGGACATGCACAGATTTCAGGCCGATAAACTGCTTTCATTGGTTGGTTTTGATAGATCGTAATTTTATCGCAGAGTGTATGGCTAGCTTTACCCGGGACTTTCCATCGCCTTCATGTTAGTTGAAATTATTTTTTTTAATCTTCTTTATATATATATATATTTATATGAAAGAAATTCTCAGGAATCATTCACTATGATAGCATGGCTCCAGATTATTTTGGAATGACCATGATTGGCTTTGTCAGAAGTATATTTGTTAGGAACCATAATATTTTAAGCAAATAGCTCAAATCCACATTTCACCATGTTGTTTTTAGACTAGGTAACTGCTCTTCACGGCTTTTTACATGGCTGCATTGTGTAAAACGGAAATGTGAGCATATAAAGAAGTATGACAGTGACTACTAAAGCCTGCCATACACCCACCGAGTTGGGTGCCGACAGACTAGTCCTGATGAGCTCTGGAATGCAGCGTGATGACGTCATCACGCTGCATTCCAGAGCTGCCTGCATCGTCGGCGGCGGCTGTGTGCCGGCTGTTACCTTCAATGAAGACGTCTTCATTCAAAGTAACAGCATTGGCTGGCATTGGCCAGAGAACATCGGACATGTCCATTCTCTGGCCGGCCGAGCTGTGGGGCGCCCGTCGGTCAGTGGCAAAATTGCCCGCTAATCGGTGTGTGTATGGCAGGCTTTAGTGGTATAAGGGATCATACAATTAGGTTACAGCACCATAGCTAGCACTCAGGAAGCACTTGGGTCTGTTTCAATCTCAGCAATACAGTGTCTATGTTTTCTAGACACTTTCGTCTACAACCACATCCCAAAGCCGTATTGTCACCCCAAAAGTAGCTTTAGATTATTTTCCCTATGCTATGGAGATTTGATTGTGATCTAATCTGAAGTACAGTGGCATGACTGTGGACATTGTACAGTGCTACAGATAGTTGTCAGTTTCATATGCAGACATTAATACAGAAGTGTAAGTAAAGGAATTGCAGACCAGAGGTGTGAGTTAGAGGTGTGGTAGGACTCCTGCCCTCAAGAATGTTGACTGGTGCTATATCTGTGTATAGTTCAGAAATCAGATGATAAACATTCCAGAAGAACATAAATCATCATTTCTAACAATTCAATATGTCATCAAAAATGTAACTTTGCTGCATACAGGGTAGCCCCTGTAGCACTCCCTTCTCTGTTTTTAAAGTAGTTTTAGAAGAAAAGGAGAAAGTCTACCAATATATTTTTATTTCTATGTGGGTAGTCTCACTTTATCACTTAGTCAATCTTGCCATATGGGCCCTTCATAAAGTATATGCCTGAGGAACAAAAAATGTACAGATCTGGAATCTATACATAAGTTGTAATACATACTTATTTTAATTGGACATGGCAGTATTATATATTTAGTCAATATGAAATTGTAAAATATTAGCATATTTTTTAGACTATATTTTGCACTTTTTCATCCCCAAAACCAGGGGGGGAAAAGTGTCCGCATCTTATGTTTCGAATGTGCGACCACCCATGGCCATTTGGCTGCAGGTGATTGCAGCTCTCCGCCAGATGGGACATCTGCACATAGCCGATCTGCCATCTGAACTGCATTGGCTATATTTGCAGAGCCTCGGAGATATAGCCAATGCAGAATGTGTGTGGAAGAAAGCCGCACGCTGGCAGGAACAGGAGATGCCGCTAGGTGTGCTCTCTAGTGACAAAATTTTTGGGGCTGAAATTGGATACTGCAGGGGATCATTTAACCTCCCTAGCGCTCTTGCAAGGTCCTGATTTCTGTACCAAAAGCGCACCATAGACTCTAATGGAGTCTATTTTTTTTTGTAGGCCTGTAACTTCCAAAAATCTGTCCGTACAAGGGTCTAATAGACATCCTGACTATAATAATGTTTGAAACACACAATTATTATAAAAAAAGTACATAAAAAATTATACAATGTATAATTTGAATGATAAAATCTCTTGAATACTTATTTGGTATGAAAGATTTCAAAACAGTATTTATGTTTGTTTATAATAACATTTTATTACAATTGGAAATGTGTTTTGTTTTTGTTTTACTTCTTACTACAGTTATCACTGTATACAATTTGGCACCCTCTGAAAGGGTTAACTTCAAAGAGCACATCTTGGAATGACTGGGGGTGATTTTCCAAATGTGCTCTTTGAAGATAGCTCAATTTGCATATGAATGTCCCGCGCCCCCCCGCCAGGCAGGGGTGGGCCGCCGGACATTCATATGCAAATTGGGCTGGGAGAGGGGTGACATCGGCCGGCTTGCTTGAAGTGAAGTGCAGTGAAGCCAGCTTAGACCATCAGATCCCACCGGACAGCACAGAACAGGGAGTATGTGCTGCTGCCGAGGATCTGAGCTTAGCTGGACTGCTCCATCTCGTCAACTGCACAACTGACAAGAAAGTGCAGGACGAGATGGAGCCGTCAGAAGCGCTAGGGGGGTTAAACACATGAAATTGAATTAGATTTTTCTGATTTCCTGCTCTAAAAACTGGGTGGATTTTATGGTCAGGTGTGTCTTATAGTCCGAAAAATAAGGTATGTACTGTAAAAGCAGCATTCCACCTACATTGAATAATTTATTTGTGACACAATAATAAAAATGGAAAATAACCAGCTCCTCTAGTTGTATTAATTTACAATCCTGATAACCACAATGTCTGTTTATTAATATCACCATACAGTATGCCTCAAAATCTGTAGCTTTTATCTTTGAGAATTTTTATTCTAAATCTTTGGAGTTTAAAAAAATTGTGAGGGTCAGGGAGCAACCAATAAGCCGCCTCTAAACCAAATCTAAAAAAATATATATGTAAAATAAAAGTTTGACTTCCCTCTTAGCTGGTAAGATTATGGCATAGAGCTCCACAATCCTAAAAAAAATATACTTACCTGCTGTTCCTGGAATCGTATGAGAGATTCCATCTTTATCTTCCAGGCTTCCGGGGGGTTAATTCAGGGTGCAATATTGAAAGTGGCCGCTGGTGGCGTTTATAATGGTTTTATCTGGAAGATTTTGTCTGTGTACATTTCAATGGAGAGCACAGATAAGAAGTTTGCCTGTCTATCTTTGCGGTGAGTTTCGGGGGGCGCCTTGGAGCGCATCAGCAAAGTGAAGGAGAGAGGAGGGCCTGCGAGGGACTTAATTTTTTTTAATGCATTCCTCTCTATTATTGGCAATTCTACTGCCATTAATGTAATAAAAAATTCTATGGTGGTAGGTCCGCTTTAAGCTGGCCATACATGGGTTGATATTTCTGTGCAATTGAGCTGTATAGTCGATTGTTTAATGAAATCAAAATTTTCTGTAAGATTTACAGTCAACAAGACAGTAGATAAAAAAAATAGGCTAATACCTCAAATGCCCTGGTAAATGTAAGTGCAAAGTAGGAAATGGGTATAGCTTAAGCCCCAGGTGCCCAACCTTTGGTCGTTCTTCTGCGGCCCCCAAAACTGTTAATGCATAGGGCTTAGGAACTCACCTGTCTGCTGATTTAGAGGTTATGTGCCCCATCAATATAATCAATGGCTTTGATGATTTCTATGAGGCACACAACCTTTGATATGATATATATCATACAAAACATGCATTACCATACTACAGTGTTCCCTAATGCTTGAAGTATAATTAAAAACAAATTTGTCATTTAAAAAATGAAAAACAATGTCTTCTAGCTCTGCCTGCTGTCATTTTTCTATTATAAAATGCTTATACAAGTCAGTGTAGATCGGAAATGTTATGTGCGGCCCTTTATTGATGCTGAGGGCCGCACTTGTGGCCCTCCATATCTACTCAGTTGCCCACCCCTGGCCTAAACTGTGACAGCCAATACAGACAGAATTAGTCAACTGTGGTTCACAGAAGAGCATATTGTCATTATGAAATTAATATAACACATACACTGGCTTATGTTGAAAAAGTCACATTCTATTGAAATTGAATGTTTGGAGTTAAGATTGTACTTGTAATAGGAAGCTGCAATAATTATATCAACTGTAATAATATAACCTTGTTAGATCAGGTAAATAATGTAAAAGACTTCATAACTAGATTCCGTTTTTTCCTGAATTTGTTTGAAAAGTAAAGCTAGCCATACACGTGTCGGATTCCATGTCCAATCGATTCATCATCCGATCAATTCCGGCGATTCTGCCGGGAATCGCATGTGTGATCAATCGGCCAATTAAGAGTATCCATCGCAGCATACCACCTTGTCCGAGCGGATTCCGGCACGATTCCGTGTGCGATTCCACCTCCGATTCCACCTCACAAATGGCAACTCCCCCTGATCCGGGCAGAATCGGATGAAAAAGACCAACATGTTGGTTCTCCGTCGGATCCGATTCTGAGCCCCTGAACGATCGGACCTGATCGATCGGACAAGGTGGGCTGCATGCGATTCCGGCACGATCGTTTCGCGTGCACGTGCCCGGAATCGATCGTGCCGGAATCCGGTGCGAATCCGACACGTGTATGGGGGCCTTAAAAAAAGATCTTGGATAATGATGGATGATGGATAAGTAATAACATATTTGTGTGGATTGTAAAAGTTTCTAAAATGCTTTTTACATTTATTGATCTGCTTCTACTTGACCTATTTTAGAGCATGTGCATAGAAATTTAAATTAGGGAGCATTCACAGAGGTTTTTTAAAAAAAAAATACCTTGTATCTAGTGCCCAGACGTGCAGCAGCTTGGAAGTGGTGACATTAGGCAGCGCCCGGTCACTTTTCAGGGGTGAAAGTGATGACATGGGGGCATTTCTGTGTGTGGGCCCCTGCACATAGAGGCAGGCAGGTGCTGTCACTTAAAGCGGTTTTACACTCAAAATAAAAAATGGACATACATTAAACAGACACAATACTCACCTGTCAGCAGTTCAGATGCTGGGAAACTCCTACACAAAAAAAACCCCACTCTAAACTGTCTTCACTTGCTTGCAGATGGCATGCTAGCATCTTGGCTCCTGGCATCTGCACACTTCCGCCCACACTGACCCCCCCTCTCCTCCCCTCTCCACTCCACCTCCTGTGTCTTCTCGATCGGAGCTGCAGAGACTCATAGGGGAGGGGGGTTTGTGAAAAGGGGGGATTCTGCTGCTGACGATTTCCTGCCTGGAAGAGATCTCCCACACACCACTTCGGCTGCCTAGGCGAGACGTAAGGCAGTGGGAGGGGGAGCACTCCTAACAAGCTTCTTTCCAGCTGTCAGAAGTAGATTTGTTTACTACAATCAAGGATCTCAGCATTATCGGCTTAGCTGCAGCTGATAATGCTGAGTGACCTCCCAGGTGGTAGGTCCGCTTCAAGCGGCATTGTAATAGAAGAATTATTTGTGCATCAATTTTAGAGAGCACAACCTCAAAATATGTATATGTATGGTGTTTTCACAAAGTTTATAATGCATTTTTTCCATTATCAGGTGGTGACAGCCTATGAACAACAGCAACAAGGCGCAGTCCTGGCACGCAGTAAGAGGGTATGTACATGAGTCTTGTAAATAAGTAACATATTGGGCTCAGCGTGACTGAAAGGTTAAAGACAGCAACACCCATACAGAATTACCATTCCGATGCAAAGTTCAGGTTAACATCAAATATGTGCCGATGTCTGTACTTAATAATATCTTATGTAGCCCGGCCATAATTCTGTCCTAATCTGTCCAGGTTGGCTTGTGGTTTTCATATCTGTAATGATCATATTATGGGGACCACTGACCAAGAGACCTTTAAAAACCTTGACTAAAGCTTTCTGGAGCTATGGCAATAGTTGCATGCACCTACTTTTTCTTCAGTCCATAACAATATTCAGGAGCAAAGCATCGTCTTATGTCCTAATCCTAAACACAGTAGTGTTTGCAATATAGTCCTTCATATATTTTATTTGTTCCCAATCACCTGCATGATTCCAGACAGTATTTCGTAGTTCATTGTAACCAGGCCTTTTTTTCTTAGAGAAAAGGTGGTGGAACTCACCCCCCTCCCCTGGCCACGCCCCTACCCACCCCAAGGACCGCCCCCTAAAATCGGATGTCCGCTCCATAAATAGCTACCCATTGGGGGAACGGGGGCACGTCGCCCACCAGCGTAGGCAGGCGCGTGCGCCCCACACCCCCGTACGGGCGCGCCGCCTCTTCTCCCTCAGGACGGCTAGAACTTCACTCCCCAGTCCACGCTGAAGAGAAAGTTCTCTCCAGCATAGACGGGGAAGGAGACTCCCGGTCATAGGGCCACCGCCCATAAACAATGGGAAGGCGCCGCCCCTCCCTTGCTGCACATTGCGAGGGAGGGGAAGAGGGGAAGAGTCCGTGGCGCGCCCATAACCCGTGCTGAATGGCCAACACTCCCCCCACTGAACAACACACACAGGCCCCCCCCCCGGCGGGCCACCCACGACGCACTACAGCCACTGCCCTTATTTTGGAGCCAGACTTAAGATAGGTGGCGGAACTCCGTTCCAGTGCGTTCCCCCAGAAATAAAGCCCCGATTGTAACCGTATGTAGGTGGTGACAGGGCATAAAAAGAAATAACTTTATCCTCGTCCTTTAAAATTATCTACTCCTGTGGATATGGCTTTGGAAATGCTTAGCTATAAACTAAAGTGGAAATTTGATTAGTTGTTATTTTGTGAGATATAATGTTTATGGTACCTGACCCTGAACCCTGCCTTCAATTAATCCAAGCCTGCCCAGGTCTGCAAATCAGAAGGTACTGATAATATTGTTGATAAGGAAACATGGTGATCGGTATTGTAGACAGCTCTGTACGGGTTCTTTCAGCAAAGGTCTCATGTGAATTAGCATCTACATTTTTCATAGAGTTTACATTTAAAAAGAAAATCAAGAAGAATTTATACATTTCAAGTTGTGTTTTTCGTTAGATATTCCTTATGAATTTTCATGTAAATGTATGTTGTGTTGGCAGAGCTTGAACCTTTCATCCAATTCACAGTTCGGTTATTTTGATAATGATTGACTAGTCTAAAGAGCCACATCTATCATATACATTACATAACTATGGTAATGTATTATAGCAGAGGGGGAGAGGGATGCAGGGAACAGTGTATCTGGGACCTAGATCCCAACTAACACCTTATCCCCAACGTCCATCTCACAAAATTTTCCCTGGGCACCAGGGACTTGGGGACTTTAAAGGTCGAGGGTCTAAAGCCTAGGTGCCCAACCTGTGGCCCGGGGGCCGCATGCGGCCCTTTGGGTGTTGTTTGTCCTCCACATGCGGCCCCCAAAACCTTATTGTTAATGCATAGGGCATAGCGACTCACCTGTGAAGTGGTCACACGCTGACCCAGCTTTCCTAAGTTTGGCGCTCCTACATCAGTAAATTTGTCAATGTTGATTGGGGAAACAAGGTCTACATATGAGCGCTGCACCCAGGGGCAGGGGGGGGGGGGTGCTGTCTGGTTTTGACTGCCTGGCAGGATCTAGTGCACCGCCTGCTGAGATATGTCGATGGGGGCAGGGTCTAGATCGATGTTATGTGCGGCCCTTTAGTGATGCCAAGGGCCGCACTTGTGGCCCTCCATATCAACTCAGTTGCCCACCACTGGTCTAGAGTAAAGGTCAGTATAGCATACGTGCATCAAAGTCTGTCATTATGAAGAATGTATTCCATCCACTTGGATGGAATACATACTTCATAATGACAGACTTTGATGCACGTATGCTATACTGACCTTTACCTTCTTTAGACCCTCGACCTTTAAAGTCCCCAAGTCCCTGGTGCCCAGGGAAAATGTTGTGAGACGGATGTTGGGGATAAGGTGTTAGTTGGGATCTAGGTCCCAGATACACTGTTCCCTGCATCCCTCTCCCCCTCTGCTATATTTCTATTTGAGATGTTGGTCAAATCACCTTTTTTCTAGTCGTATACTCTGGGATCGCAGTTTGTGTCGTATGGTAATGTATTGTCAATGTGTGTAAGAGCACCTTCTACTGTTCATTTGGATTCAGAACACCAAATATTCCTTAACTACTAAGAAGTGTTAAATATATACGGAATACAATGCTGAGTTGCATGCCTCAAGTAAGGGCATCAATGATTCGTCAATAATAGATTCAATAACTACCACATTAGGCCAGATGAACAAAGAATTAGGTTGGAAAGGTTAGAAATACATTTTCAATCCTAATGATTACAGTGGACCCCTGAGTTACAACTGACTTAAAGCGGACCTACCACCAGTAATCTATGTTTTCATGAATGGCACTAGAAGTGCCAATAATAGGGAGGAATGCAGTGAAAAAAAAATCAAAAACTTACCTGTAATGAGCAATTTAAGTAGATAATTCGGCAGCTCTTCTCACTTCCTGGTTCATTGTAGGTAGAAATAGGCAGCACGTCACTGGAAGCAGTGATCTGCTTTGAAAATTCCCATAGAAAATCACTGAACGCCCCCCAGTGGCCACCCGCGATATTGCACCCCCAGTTTCATTTGTTGCCTTCAGCGAACCAGGAAGTGAGGGGAGCTGTGTGGAAATCTTGTTAAAATGTACAGGAAAGTTTTTGAGGTTTTTTTTACTGCATTCCTCCTTATTATTGGCACTTCTAGTGCCATTCATAAAAACATAGATTTATGGTGGTAGGTCCACTTTAAGAACAACTTGAGTTACAACCCAATATTGTCTGCATAAGTCTGCATAATTCTGGTAAAGGTCAAAGCGTGTTCAAAGAAAGCATTTGTAAGCTGATATTTTAGACAATGCATTAAAATGGCCCCAAAATACATAGAAAAGACAGAAGGAAGGAAGAGAAGGTAAAGAGAGAAATCACAATTAAAAAGAAAGGAAATATAAGGATGGAGTTCATGTCACAATCTCTGTAACCTACAAAAGTCTACAGACCCTTTAAGGAGAGAAAGGACACCAGAGAGCCAGATTCATCCTCTCTTCCTGAAAGCCTATCAGCTTGAATGGCGCTTACAAATGTTTGTTTCTGGTAAGCTGTGCACATTTTATTCTTTTGGGAAGAACACCTGGACACTGGAAGTTTCTGGTAAACTAAACAAATAATGCAATGTTTTGTTATAATGAAAAGGTTGAGTAAAAGATGATTTGGAAGGGTTTAAATTGAATTATTATTTCTTATGACATAATCAAGGAAAACTTTTCCTTCTCAAACAGCATGCAGGCACAGCAGGAAGCTCTGTTCTTCTGCGTCGTTCCAAGAGAAGATGGGTCCTTACTACAATCGTCTTGGAGGAGAATGACCCTGGTCCCTTCCCAAAGAAAGCTGGAGATGTAAGAAAACATGGCCAATAGCTCTCTCCTAATGTAACCTGACAAGCCGCTAGCTGCATTTATTAAAGAGGAACTTCATGGTATTTGGTATCATGTTTTTTTTAGCGCATTAGATTTTCTCTATTGATACAGTCAGCTATAGCTCTGTGTACAGCCATCGATGTCTTTATACACATTTTAACCCATCCATCATGAAACTTAGCATACCTGTCCACCAAATCCTCCCTGCAATTCTGTGCATCACCGGTGATGTGAAGGGGGTGGGGGTAGGCAGCGCCATAGGCCTCCATGTACTGGAGGGGGCATCACATTTTCCCTGCACAAATCTGGCATCTCCGGTGATGCCTTAAGCTGGCCACACACGGGTAGATTCCCGTGCAATCGACCGGCGATCAATTAGAGC
>CM070042.1:9788102-9802732 GCA_036250615.1 Ptychadena robeensis | reverse complement strand
GAGATGTAGAGAAGGGTTGGGGGTATACTACAAAAAGAAAGTGTTGCTCTAACACAAAGAATTCTTACATAAATTAAGTTCAAATCAAGTTAAAATATCAAAAGTCAAACATTTTGAGGTTCAATTTGAACCCAATTTATACACAAACTTGTCATGTTAGAGCAAAACTTATTGTTTTTCATATGTTTCCCCGACCCTTCTCTACATCTCCAGCAATGTCCCCCCAACCCTTCTCTACATCTCCAGCAATGTCCCCCCAACCCTTCTCTACATCTCCAGCAATGTCCCCCCAACCCTTCTCTACATCTCCAGCAATGTCCCCCAACCCTTCTCTACAACTCCAGCAATTTTTGTGAGGATACCACTTTCAGGGGCTTTGCAATAAGCTGACAAAGTTAGCTAGCACCATGCAAATTTTTCACATGCAAACTTTTTCAGATAATTTTCCAATGCAAACTTTTAAATCACATCTGCATGCAAAAATTTTAAATAACATTTAAAATGGCGATATTCACATGTGAAATAGCGGCACGGCAAATCGAAACCAAAGTTCTTTTTTAAGTTGAAATTTCAGTCAAATATCAGGCTGATTTTCGTCTTTTTCTGCGAAAAGTCAAAATGACCCAATCAAAATTTGACTATGCACTTTGACTATTTTTACTTAAAAATTCATACTGCGAATTTTTCGACCATCCCTAGTCAGGATAGCTGGACTAAGAAACATAAAAGTGTAATGGCAAAATCGAACGGAAAATCAAGAAAAAAAATACCTTCCTTCGAGCAGGATCGAACGATCCAGCTCAAAAAAGATCACAACACCGGGTGTACACAGGACCAGGGTCCTGGGATTCCCGTTTGATCAACCCACGAGTGCAGCACGGTGACGGCGATTGATTGCAGGTTGATCGAATGGGTAACGGCCCATGCATGGCTAGCTTTTGCGACTCATTGCTGGGCCATATGCGGCTCTAAATGTTAGTTGTAAATCTCTCCTCACCGCACTACATACACAATGTTCGATGTGTTTAGCAGGGCTTTTTTTCTGGGGGAACGCACTGGAACAGAGTTCCGCCACCTATTTTAAGTCTGGCCCCAAAATAAGGGCACTGGCTGCAGTGCGTCATGGGTGGCCCACCGGGGGGCCCCCGTGTGTGTTGTTTAGTGGGGGGATTGTTGGCCATTCAGCACGGGTTACAGGTGCGCGATTTTGTGCCTCCCCTCCCTCTCAATGTGCAGCGAGGGAGGGGCGGCACCTTCCCATTGTCTATGGGCGGTGGCCCTATGACGGGGTGTCTCCTCCCTGTCCATGCTGGAGAGAACTTTCTCTTCAGCGTGGACTGGGGAGTGGAGTTCTAGCCATCCTGAGGGAGGGGAGGCGGCGCACCCGTACGAGGGTGTGGGGGCGCCCGCCTGCGCTGGTGGGCGACGCGCCCCCGTTCCCCCAATGGTTAGCTATTTATGGAGGGGACACCCGGTTTTAAGGGGGGGTCCTAGGGGTGGGTAGGGGTGTGGCCAGGGGAGGGGGTGAGTTCCACCACCTTTTCTCTGAGAAAAAAGCCCTGGTGTTTAGTATAAAAACTTTTAAAGTAAATTAACTTTTTAATTCTTTTTTTTTTGTAACAAATGGCTATAGATATTTTTGTGGTAACATAATAATGTAGTTATTTGAAGTATTCAGTAGCAGCCAAAGAAACTCTATTTTGTATTCTCTATGCTTTACTATAAGTCACTTAATTCTATGCTATACTATAAGTCAAACTTATCAGATTGGTTGTGACTAGTTATGTTATTAAAGAAGCACTGGTGTAAGGAGATTAACATAAACCTTGATTTTCCTTTATGCAGGTGACCCTCCAGCCACAGGAACTGGTACAGTTATCCTCCATGTCTCGGATATAAATGACAACACACCAGAACTGGTTTCACCATATATGTACAGATGTGATCATAGGTTAAATGTCCCGTTCATACTTGAAGTTGCAGACAAAGATATGGACCCATTTGCTGGCCCATTCAAGATTAATCTGGCTGAACAATCCAAAAGCATGATGGATGCATGGGAAGTCAAGCAAGTTTCTGGTTAGTTTCTTGGTTTATTTATTTGCACCAACAAATCCAATAACACACACAGAAAACCTTACATTGTTTCTGGTAGGCTAACATTCTAACAAGTCAGGTTCTACAGACACACAGGCGAGAGACAACTTATCAAAATGTTTCCTAACTTTGGGCTTGAGGTTGAAGTATCTGTACAAGTCATACAGGTAGCAGTGGGAATTAAAATCAGCTTTTCTACTTAAGGCTGCCATACAGACAGACCAGTCCCGATATGCACCGGGATGCAAACGTGATGACGTCATCACGTTTGCACCCTGGTGCATTATGGGGCCCCTTCAGTTGGCCGGCACCCTTTGTGTGCCGGCCATTAGCTTCAATGAAGACGCCGGTCTTCATTGAAGCTAATGCCATCGGCTTCAATTGGCCAGAGATTATCGGACATGTCCGTTCTCTGGCTGGCCAAGCAGTGGGGCGACATGCCGATTAAAAAAATCACCATCCTGCACCCTAACCAAACGGCGTAAGTCCAAATATCAAGATTTAGCAGTCCAAATTTATTAGGTAGAAACAAAAAACACGTCCAGTGAAGTATTCATACAACGGACACGTCCAAAACAGTCAAAAGTGTTGGGGATCCGAGTCACTTTTGACTGTTTTGGATGTGTCCGCTTGCTTGGGGCTCCCCGCTCCTGCTGGTACTGCTCCCCACTTCAGGGGTTTTCTTTGGTTGGGCTACCTATGCCCACATGTATTCAGGTAAGAGCCTATGCATACTTCAGTATGTTTTCTTATAAATACCTACCTTTAGGGGGATCATGTTTCTTTTTCCCCCTCCTCTTCTCCCCACATTTATACTAGATATATATATATATATATAATATACTAGCTCTGTTAGACTATTATTATTTATTATTATCATTTATTTATATAGCGCCAACATATTACGCAGCGCTGTACAATACATTAGAGTGGAGATACAAACACACAATAACACACAGGTACAGGTAATGACATTGGAGGAGTAGAGGACCCTGCCCGGACGGGCTTACAGTTTAATAGGTTGGGAAACAAGGTATACAATAGGTGGGGAGGGGGGCACTGGCATGGTGGTGATGTTAGGAATGAGGAGATGGGTAGGAAAGGCTGAAGAGGTGGGTTTTTAGAGCTTTTTTAAAAGTGCCAAAAGTAGGAGCAAGTCTAATGGGACGAGGGAGAGAGTTCGCAAGAGTGGGAGTGGCCCTAGAGTAGTCCTGAAGCCTTGCGTGCGATGAGGTTATTAGCGAGGATGTCATTAGTAGGTCACTGGAGGAGCGGAAGGGGTGGTTAGGGGTGTATTTGTGTACCAGGTTGGAGATGTAAGGACAGGAGCTGTGGAGTGATTAAAAAGCAAGGCACAGAATTTGATTCTCTGGACAATGGGAAGCCAGTGTAGAGATTTGCAGAGAGGAGCAGCAGATGAGGAGCGGTTAGAGGAGTAGATGAGTCTAGCAGAAGCATTCATGATGGACTGAAGAGGGGATAGTCTAGTCAGAGGGAGACCAGAGAGGATGATGTTGCAGTAGTCCAGACGTGAGACCAGGAGTTTGGTGGTCTCTGGGGAGAGGAAGGGGCGAATTTTGGAGATGTTCCTGTTACATAACAGTTATAATTAGGGCCATTTAAAAAAGGTCTTATCAGCCACTATGAACCTACTGGAAACCTTTCTCAGGACAGTCAATCTACACAGGCCCCAAACACTTTTAAATACCTAAATATAATGTATTTAGGAAGTGAAAATAGAGGTTTAAAATATTTCCATGTTCCCATCCTATTGAACTACAATATATACTTGAGTATAAATCGATCCAAATATAAGCCGAAGTACCTAATTTCACCAAAAAACTTGGAAGATCTGAATGGCTTGAGTACAAGCCTAGGTTGGGAAATGCAGCAACTAAGGCACATAAACACATTGCAAACATGCTTTTATTTCAACTAGCTGATCAAAAAGCCCATGAATAAGATCTCATCACCGAATATGTTAGAGATGTGGAGAAGGTTTTTTTTTTTTAAAGTATTGCGCTTACTCTTGCAATTTCTGCATAATGTTTAAAGTCAATGGTAAAAAGTTCACTTTTAACCTAATATATATAAAAACCTGTTTGTACACCTCAGCAGTGACCATACCATGTTAACCACCCTAGCGGTCAGGATGGCAGCATCCCGTCCAGCACTGCTACTGCTACTATAGCACTGGACGAGATGGCACCGTCCAGTACACATCGGGGCTCCGGGCAGCGCATACTTACGGTTTTGCGCTGTCCCGGTGTCCCCGATGTGACATGCTGGCTGGCAGCATATCCTCCGTCTCTTCTCCCCCCCCCCCTCCGAGTGACGTGATGACGTCACATTGTGGAGGTGGCGGGAAATTCAAAAGTACAGTGCATGAAATCAGTTTTCTTTGTAGAAAACTGATTTCAATGTGCTTCTATGTACTAAATCTCGCCAGAACAAAAAGTCTCTGGTGCCCCAGATGTGCCCATATGCAGTAACCCTCTCTTCCCTGGTGTGATTTTACCACATCCATCACACTAGGTTAGAGAGGGTTAACTGCAAATGGGCACATCTGGGGCACCAGAGACTTTATTTGGGCGAGATTTAGTACATAGCAGCATAGCTTTGTGCCCTGATTTTTGTCATTGTCATGTTTTCTCATTCAATTTATAAAAAAAAAAAATATTTTTATTTTACATAATTATGTGTTTCAAACATTATTATAGTCGGGATGTCCATTAGACCCTTGTACGGACAGATTTTGGGAAGTTACAGGCCTACAACATAAAGAAAAATGTACCATTGAAGTCTATGGTGCACTTTTGGTTCAAAAATCTGGACCTCAGCAGTGCGCTAGGGAGGTTAAGGGGCTTTTTCAATAACTCACAAAGTTCACTTCCAAAATGTTGTGATTTTCATTTAATATTTTAGCACATTTGGGGTGCTGAAAAATTCAGCTTGTACTGAAGTGTTTTCAATATGTAGTTGACCACAACATGATTTATGTCTTGACTTGTATACCTGATTTTCTATATTTTTATATTTATTTCTTTGTAGATGTCTCTGCTGAAATCTCAATGCTCAAAAGCCTTATAAATGGAAACTATACTATTTCCTTTGAGATTTACGACAGACAGGGCTCCTACAGTAGTCAAACCTTGAAAATCCGAATCTGCTCCTGCCCAGATCAGATAAACTGTGAGAAGTTGAAACCAGCATCATATCAGCTGGGAGGTGGAGCGATTGGAGCCATATTCGGAGCACTGCTTTTCCTTTTGTGTAAGTATAAATATGGTTTATGTACTGGTATTGTATTCTGGTCACTAACATACCATCATCTTCTGATTCTCCCTGTCTTTTTTCACCAGTGGCATTATGTTTGCTTATGTGCTTCCTCTGTGGCTCTGGAAATAAAAAGCATATGTTACCAAATTATGAAGGGGACCAAACTCTGATCATGTATAACGAGGAGGGTGGTAGTGTACTGTCTCAGGTAAGCAAGGGAGTGCTAATATGTCAATACATTTTGAGGATATTAAGACACTGTTCATCTTGTTGATTCTATATGGGAAGGGATGGAGAAAGCATGGACTGCATCCTACAGATTTTTCTACACCTCTACACAGTGTGTCACAAATTAAGTTAAGTCCATTTGCCTCTGCAAGTGTTTATCATATTGTGGACTGGAGGACAAAAGGGGTTTGTTGCCTTTGACAGCTAATTGTTTTTCAGCTGTCTTTTGTTTAATGAAGACACTTTTGCAAACAGATATTCCTTTTGCCCTCTACCCCCTAATACATATAGTTCACCTGTGTGCACTGTGTTACTACCAATATAGAGCTTGGTAATCATTTCTAACAGAAATTCTCTTTAATGCAACAGGCAAGCCCAGCTACTCTGATTGCTGCGGGAAACGGTACCATTGATCATGCCATAAAGGTAAATATATGTTTTGTTTTTTTGTTGTTTTAAAGCTACCAAAGCAAAAGTAAATATGGTTTGTAACGGTATCAACCGCCAGTGACGTCCTTCCCCTGTGATCTCCAAGCTCCTGAGCAGCTCTTACAAGAGCTCGTAGTATTATAGCCGTTCATGAGACGACGCTTCAAGTTGAGGGTAAGAAGTAGAACTCCTTTATTGATAGAATGCTCAGCCTTATATACAAATTCCCCATGCCGGAAGACCTCCCCCGGGGACCTGATGGAGAACTGTGGGCAACAATACACAGACCACTAGGCCCACTCCCACCCGGTCTCCCCGGCATCGGAGATAACTAACTCAGACACTCAGTCTGTAATACAATCAACAAAGCAGTAACACCCCATTGTTTGTAAGCTCTTTTAGACAGTCCACACAATCCCCATCCCCATCTGAGAGAGGATTATACAGGAGACAGTCTACATCACACATCTCTCCAGGTGGACAGAGTAGTTCTGTTACATGGTTAAAGACAATCCATCTATTAGATTGTAAGCCCAACCGGGCAGGGTCCTCAACTCCTTCCTATTTCATACCTGTGTGTTATCATGTGTTTGTATCTCCACTCTAATGTATTGTACAGTGCTGCGTAATATGTTGGCGCTATATAAATAAATGATAATAATAATAATAATGCAGGTTGCTGTCACAGTGTAGCTGTATTGCAGGAAAGTCTTTGGTATTTTTATTGTCTTATTACCACTCCATGGTAACTGGAGTGCCTGCTATTATTTATTATTAACTATAGTTTACTTACTGTTTTGTGGATCAGAGTACATTTTTATCACCTAGCTTTTGTGCTAATAATAGCCTCCACATGAATAATATCATTGCTCTGCATAGAAATGACCAATGATGGGGGTGGGGTGGGGTGGGGAGGGGGGGGGGACTATGTTATGAATAGTGAAATGACTTGAAATTGAGCAATCAAGATTATGTGGCTACTCAATTTCAAGACTAGTGAAGTATAAAATTGCACTTGAAAGCTAAATAGTTTCATGCTACCACAAGGGTTGTACATGTTAATATATGTACAAGAAGAGAAATATTCTGGACCCTGGTCCTTCCCAAAGCCTCATTTGTCTGTTCTTAATGAGAATATGAGGAGTTTCATATCCTATGTATACCATATAGCCATAGCGCAGAGCTCTAACTTAGCAATGCTAGGAGGTATGCTGAGGACGCGGCCAGAGACCGTAGCTTGGGGAAAGAGAACATTGCTGGATCACGTAAGTAAATCTCTTTAATGGTACCTGGTAGCAACCTTGCAGAGGGACTGTAAGGTTTAATGATATTATTAATGTTAATATTATATTATCAAAAAGTAGAGGAGAGTGAGGAACGTGGGGGCAACTGATGAGGTAAGTATTTGTTTACAGGGACAATCTTTTAACTCCTGAAACTTGGGGGTTACCCACTGCATGTCAACTTGGAGATCATTTCTTAATAGCTCAGTTCAGTCACAGCTAAAGTGCAAAGCTAGCAAAGCAAGTGAATTGTTTCTTATCACCAGGCCTGCCTTATACCAAAGTTGTTATTGGCTCTATTCGAGTAAACAAGACTTAACGATAGAGTAGATTTTCATACTTTTTCAGCATCTTGACACTTGTAGTCCTATACACATCTGGAGAGCTACAAATTGCTCAGCTGAGGTATGCAGTATTCACCAGATGCTGCTTGGGCTAATGATGGACTTCCAGCTGTCGCAAAAATGCTGTCGCAAATAAACCAGCTTGCCTATCAAGCCGAGACATGTACTCGTACAGCAGCTGCAAAGCAGCAGGTTACCCCATGACATAATGTAAACAATCAACCGAGAATGTAATTTATTTTCTATTTTATTCTCAAGTTGTTGTACTTCCTGTGACTGCATAGCGGTTATGTCATGTTAATCCACCATTAAAATTTTTTAGTCATATACAAACTTGTGGACTGTTTCAAAACTAGTAAAGGCCCCCATACACGTTTCAATTTCCCTACAATCGATGTCAGATCATACCAGTCAAGTTTGGCTATTTAAAAACCAAGGGACGCACAGGAAGTCACGTCAGTGATGTCACTTCCGGTATATGGATCGTGGTTCTTCCGCGTTCCACGTACCGGAAGTCACGTCACTGACGTCACTCCCGGCTACTGCCAGTCTTTTAGCTGATCTAGGAGGGAGAGGGCGTTACTCTCCCTGCTTATGTCCCACCCACTTGTGCTGATAATGTGCGCGGCGCGGTGGGAGTAACGCCCTCTCCCTGCTAATCAGCTCGATTTCAAGAACCCGGGAATTTCTTGAAATCGGGATTTGGCCGGGAAAGCCACATAAAAACGTGACTTTCCCGGCCAAAACGGGAGGCTTGACAGGTCTGTGTCAGATTCAATCATAATTTATGATCGCTGTTAATTCGATCGATCTACCTCCCACATGGAAAAAACAATATTTGATAGATGTTGATTCGATCGATCAAAAGAATAATTGAAGGAAGTTGATCGTAAGCACACCAAAATGTCCGCTAAAGGATGTATAAGTATGCTTATTATTTAAATCGAACCAAAATCAGTCGGACACAAGAAAATAACATTCGATGTACATTCGATCGATCAAAACTTTCCGACATGTCCGATCATTTTTTCGATCAAACTTTTATCCAATTTCGATTGAACTAGGACGATCGAACCATGTGGCATCGATTTTTGATCGATCAACTTTAAAATCGATCGGTTTAGGTCGATTGAACGGGAAAATCAAAACATGTATGTGGGGCATAAGTCTACATAAACATAATCGTTCATTCTAGTTCATCAAAGTGATAAATCTCAGTATTCAAAAAAGAAAAAGAAATGCATGCTCCATGTCATTTCCAAGTTCAGAAAAAAAGATGGGGTATTCATATGAGAAAGAGATACTTTCATTGTAGCTTTGATGAAACAAATTACAGGAAGAAAATGTTGCTACTAGGTGTTCTGTGAAGTAAATGGCTGCTTGATGGTAGAACGAAAAAATCTCTATGTATCACAGAAATATTAGTTATAATGGAAGCTGGTTCCTAAAATATTCATCTTTGTTTTAGGAGAAAGAACCAGTTGGACGGGTGATATCGAATAGCTTGTCTCGGTCACAGTATCAACAGTGGGAAGGCGTGAGTACTATCTATGTGTATAATATCACAATAATCCTAATGATTGTCAGTAGAGATGATCAAGTCGTTTTTCCGAAATTCGACGATTTCGAGTTTATTGCAAAGCCCCTGAACATGGTATCATCACCAAACTTGCTGGGGATGTAGAGAAGGGCAGTGTTGAGCTCGAATATTCGAATGCCGAATATTTTTTGCGAATATCGGCAATTCGAGAATTCGCCAATATCTCGAATATGTCGGCGGATATTCGCAATTCCGAATATTCGCAATATGCCCATGTATTGCGAAAATAATATTCGCATTGCGAAAATAAACATAGCATGTGACCATTCATTTTAAAGATTTTCGCGATGCAAATAATAATTCGCGATGCGATTATGATTTTCGCAATACATGGTAATATTCCGAATATAGAATCGAATATTAGTAGAATGATTCACGAAATATCACGAATTCGAATATTGCCTGTGCTGCTCATCACTAGAGAAGGGTTGGCAGAACATTTGAAAGAAAAAAGTATGTCTCTATCACAAATAGGTTTTGCACAAATTAAGTTCAAAGTCAAGTCAAAATGTAGAAAATTCGGAAATTCGACTTTAATTTTGAACTTAATTTATTCAAAAACTATTTCTTTTTTCTTTTACTTTTTTCTTTTAAATGTTTTCAAATGTTCCCCCAACCCTTCTACATCTCCAGCAAGTTTGGTGATGATACCATGTTCAGGGGCTTTGCAATCAGCTCTGACAGTTAGCAAGTCGAAAAATTCGACCATCTCTAATTGTCAGGTATACTAATGGGCATGTAGAACTATATAAGACAATTATCTTACTTTCGTACAGGAGAGGGAAAGTAATGGGCGTATGAAGTCACAACCACAGTATCAATCCTGGGAAATGGTGAGTATTACCGTTGCTGTTATTCTCTACACCTTGATCACTGTATGTACCAACCCAGCACTCACATGAACTAAGAAATGTAACTTAGGTTACGTTTGACAATATAACAGGAGAATAGTATAAGACCACACTGACACCTTAGTAGTGCAATCATCACAGAGCTCATATGAGCATTGACATGACATTTTCTACAAATCAGGCTTGTGTCAGCAGCAGGCCTGTGACCCTCTACATTAATGCACTGGTGCTTTGGTTCTTAACCTAAAAGAAACCACATAATACAACAAAACAACATAACTACAAGGTTTTAAAATGTCCATAAAGTTAGCACAAACAACCTATACGGTTCTGGCCCTCCTCCTCTGTCTACATAAACTTGCATTGGCTGCATTACATTTATAAGGTCAGTTTGACAATGTCTGCATAGCATATGTGCAAACACTTGAAATCACCATCAGAGGTGACAGAAGCAGGGAACAGGGCAGTGTTGTCATAGGAGATGCTTCAATACTGACCTTTATAGCAGGATTACCAAGTGTTAATAAGGAAAGGTGCAGCTTTAAAAAGTTCAACAAGATTTAAAAGGTTAGGTTCCACATTGTTCATTAAGTACGCTTACAATCTAACAAGATACTTTGTTACCAGGATGGTGTTGGGATGGCAGGTGGAGCGAGAGCTGGTGCAAGACGCCTGACACAAAATGGAACGTGGACACAGGTAAATGACTTACAGGTGGCACTGCTAGTTCTACCTCTGTAGAAGCATGACAATGGTGCCAGACTCCAAACTTACCAGTCAGAAAAACTGACCAGCAATACTTCAGACAAAATTAAGGAAGCCGTACCATGGTCAGTAGGTACAAGACCAAGTAAATTAAATATATCATAACCTAACCCAGTGGTTCCCAAACTTTCCTTGCAGGGCCCCCTTAGGTTACCCTTTTCTATTTAGGAACATTATCGAGCCTCCCTTCCTATACAAACACATGTTATGAATGAGGGTCCGCTTACCCCTGGAATACCTTCACGACCCCCTGCCCCCTAGTCTGGGAACCACTGACCTAACCAATGCAAATAGTCTTCTGGATCCTGCTGTGCACTCATTAACCATCAGTATAACATTGAGGAGCTCCCTTTTAACCACAAGTTAAGTCAGAGACTGTCTGTCTCCTTACTGTTACATAAAGGAGCACATAAAGCACTATTTATCGATGTTTGAAAGAACAGCCAGACATTCTTGATCAACATTGTATCAAGAATATTGAATTTAAAGTTTATTAAACTTATATTATTATTATTATTTTGACAAAATTTTGCATTACTTTATTACCGTATTTTTCGGACTATAAGATGCACCGGCACATAAGACGCACCCAGTTTTTAGGGCAGGAAAACCAGAAAAAAAAGATTTAATACATTTTCACATCAATTGGGTTAATGCAATGAATTTAATGGATGCAATATTCAATTCAGCCAGCAGGGGTCACTAGCAGCAGTACACTCACAGCAGAGCTTCACACTGATCAGCAGCAGGCAGAAGGGGGGGGGGGCAGCTGGGCTGCTCTTCTCTCCCGATGTTTCTGATTCTGTGTCCGTGGGGAAGCAGAGTGACTGCTGATTGCTGTTCCCACGGACAGAGAGATAGGTGTAGATGCAAGTTCATCTACGCTTCCCTCCTAATTGCCTATGTCAGTTCAGGGCTGGCATAGGCAATTACACAGTTCAGATGGGAGAGCCGGCATCGCTGGCATCTCTCAACTGACAGCTCCCCTCCGTGCCGGGAGAGCTGGCGGGATGCCAAGGTGCGACCACTGGCGGCCGAGTGGCCTGGGGGGTCACGCATTCGGACCATAAGACGCAGGCACTTTTTGCCCCCCGTCTTATAGTCCGAAAAATAGGGTAAGTGTAAACTTTTTTATTAGGTTTAATTGCTTTTTCAATTTGTCACACAAAGACCAGGACAAGCATTGTTAGGGATTGGTTTAATAATTTTTCTGTCCGATTTAGTATTAAAGTCAGCCATGATATCTTATGCAATAGTATAATTTTTGTATAATATATATTAGATGTTATATTTTTTTTTTCAGCAGAGTCAAGGAACCCAGGGAGATACCAGCTATACATCAGTGAGTATCAAAGAACTTTCAGTAAATCTATTCCTCCTGTAGCAATATTAGACCTTTTGGGAACAATTTGTATTCTTATGCCTGCCATACACATGCCGATAAGCGGCCGATTTTTCACCTGACCAACGGGCGTGCCCGCTCGCACCATCGGTCAGCGGAAAAATCGGCCACTTATATTAGATTCCTGTCGCCCCACTGCTCGGCCGGCCAGAGAACGGACATGTCCGATAATCTCTGGCCGATGGAAGCCCATGGCATTAGCTTCAATGAAGACTGGCGTCTTCATTGAAGCTAATGGCCGGCACACAAAGGTTGCCGGCCGACTGAAGGGGCCCCATAATGCACCAGGGTGCAAACGTGATGACGGTGCATATCGGAGTAGGTCTGTCTGCACCCGTTGGGGTGTGTATGGCAGCCTTTAACCTGACACCATGTACCCAACACTTAGTGGTAAAGGGTCTTAAGATTTCCTCACTTAAAGCTAGCCATACACGGCACGGATTCCCTGGCTGATCGATTCAGCACCCGATGGATTCCGGCGATTCCGCCGGCATCCACAGGTGAGAACGATTAGCCAATTAGGGAATCCGATCGCAGCCCACCTTGTACGGCCGGATCCGGGAGGGATCCGTGTCCGATGGCTCGCCTCCCGGACCGCAACACCCCCTGATCAGAGCAGAATCGGACCGAAAAGACCAACAGGTTGGTTATTCCTCGGATCCGATTCTGTGCCCCTGATCCATCGGATGCGATCGGACGGGCAAGGTGGGCTGCAGGGGATTCCGGCACGATGGATCCACGTGCACGCGCCCGGAATCCATCGCGCCAGAATCCGGCACGAATCCGTGCCGTGTATGGCAGCCTTTAAGGTCCTGCCGCATGAGTGTTAGTGGAACGAGTTATTCTGCAAACATCATCAAACTAATGTTTATGAGGGCTTTATTTATAAATAAACATGTGATCCCAAAGTCGCCAAGGTATATTTTAACATACAACATTAACAGTTAAATATTACATACCATAAGAAATAAGGGACATGGTCACTGTGTTACCAAACAATAAAAAGACATTGTTGTAATATAGTGTATTGTGAAACAGCAGTTAAAAAGTTAACTGTAGCTTGTCAGCAAAAAGAGTAACTACTCTCAATAGCTTGCCAGCAGCTTACTCAGCAGAACAGTATAACAACTCCCTAGCGGCTCACTCATAGCTTTGCCTCTAAGACAAAGACAATACAGAAAATATACATCACTATCCCTGTAAAGATAGAATTCATGACTCTGCTGTAATGGTTTTATAAAATCCCAATTTCTTCCTTGCGGAGACTTTCTGTAAACAGGTAACAATAAGGGGTTCTCTTCCATAATGAAACGGAACCACGTCAGTTTTATGTTTGAGATACAAGATTGCAGCTATAACTACACTTACAATTTTACATGGTTATAAAAGATTTATTTTGCCATCCGTTTTACCTTTATAAACTCCTCTTTTCAGTGTTGGGGGTTAGGAGATCACAATGGCTGCCTCTTCATCTGCCTCACATGATAAACTGATACTCAACTTATAAGTTATACACATAAAATAACCATACCAGTTATATTTTTAAAAGTTTTTAAGTTATGTAGATTCCAGTTATAATCCAATTACCAATTATTATCAGGGACTGACACTTAACCCCCCTAGCACTTCTGACGGCTCCATCTCGTACAGCCCTTTCTTGTCAGTATTGCAGTTGACGAGATGGAGCTGTCCAGCTAAGCTTAGATCAGGGATCTGATGCTCTAAGCTAGCTTCTTCACTAAAGCAAGCCGGCCGATGTCACCCCTCTCCCAGCCCAATTTGCATATGAATGTCCGGTGGCCCCCGCCCGCGGGGGCGGGACATTCATATGCAAATTTGGCTATCTTCAAAGAGCACATCTTGAAAATCACCCCCAGTGTCATTTCAAGATGTGCTCTTTGAAGTTAACCCTTTCAGGGTCCCAAATGACATTGTATTGGATACAGTGATAACTGTATCCAATACAATTCAAAGTAAAACAAAAACAAAACACATTTCTAATTGTAATAAAAATTTTATTATAAACAAACATAAATACTGTTTTGAAATCTTTCACCAAATAAGTATTTACGAGATTTATCATTCAAATGATACATTTTATAAAAAAAAATTTAATGTACTTTTTTTTTATAATAATTGTGTGTTTCAAACATTATTATATTCAGGATGTCTACTAGACCCTTGTACGGACAGATTTTTGGAAGTGAAGTAAGATGGTCTGCCCCTCCGGCATCACCGTATTAAGATCTAACTGGCTGCCGGGCACAAGGGGACTTGGGAAGGTAGACATCACTGCTGATGTCTACCTTCCCTTGCCCCCTCAGCACACCATGGTGCGATGTCACGGGGGGG
>CM070042.1:9770829-9781759 GCA_036250615.1 Ptychadena robeensis | reverse complement strand
AGGATGTTTAAAAATATATATATAAAAGAGTGTATCTTGGTATATGGAGTAGCGTGGTTTTTGAAAGGACCAGAAGGAAAGGAGTATTTAAATTTTTTACGGGCGCCTCAACTCAAGCCTTTCTTTTAAAGTGGGATTCCAATTATTTAAATTAAATTATTTGTTAGCTTGGCTATATAAAGATTTAGGTGGAACTAAAAGCCCCAACATGTTTCTAGTTTTTGCCACAGTGGTCTGGTTAAGAATCTGTGGTTCTATTACTGTCCCTAATTTCCTCTTCTGGTAATCATATAGAAGAACCCCTCTCCCCCCAGTGCAATTCCATGCTGAATTTTTTAAGCTGCCATTTCCAATTGTTCTCCCACTTACCAAGCAGGAAGTGGAATCATACCGATGAGGACACACAAAATGCATTACGTTGCGTCTTTCCCTAATATAACTGTACAACATATTTGTTGGGGTTTGTATTACCCTCAATCTTGTCACTGATTATCACATCTAATAAGCGGCAGCTGATTTTGCTGCCAACCGATGTGCGTGTGCGCTCACTGCCGTCAGTCGGTGGAAAAATCAGCTGCCGTTCGGGGGTGCCCACTTGGCACATGCCCAAAGCTCAGTTGGACATGTCTGTAAATCTCTGGCCGATGCAGTTAGTTAGATGCCCGGTCCTCATTGAAACGATAGTCCGGCACACAAAAGGTGCCCGCCAATGCTGTGAGCAACGGAGTACAGTGTCGTGACGTCATCACGCTGCACTCCCTGCTAATCTGTGGGCCCCCGCTCAGTACGTGTGTGAGGGCCTTATGCCTGGCATTCACATGCCAATAATGGGTGATTTTTCACCTGACCGATGGGCGTGTGCCCACACAGGGGCTCGGCCGGCCAGAGAACAGACATGTCCAATAATCTCTGGCCGATGGAAGCCAATGCCTTTAACTTCAATGAAGACCGGCGTCTTCATTGAAGCTAATGGCCGGCACAGAAAGTGTGCTGGCCGACTAGTGCAGCCCCATAATGCATCAGGATGCAAACGTGATGACGTCATCACGTTTGCATTCCGGAGCTCATCTGAGCTGGTCTGCCTGCACCCGTCGGGTGTGTATGGCAGGCATTAAGTGTGGAGTGTAGAGGGGGGCCTTGGAAAGATCATTAATACTTAGCACAAATACATCTGACTTTGATGTCAAGGTATCATATCATTAAGCAGCATAAATCGCAGTAACATCATTTTCAGCTCTGCTTAAAAAATCTATATTGTGTGTTCATTATAGAATTAGCAGATTTAACAAGCATAGGCTTCAAAATGCTACAACTTAGCAAAGCAATTTAGCAAAGCACCATAGGGGCTTATCTCATGTTCCTCCTCCTGCAAAGTGGTGTGCACCATTCGGAGAATCTTTGCATCCCTGTGCCAGGATCGTCGATCACATGTATACACAATATACGTGTATAGCCAGCTTTAGTGTTTTTTTTTACTTAAAGTGGACCTACCACCAGAAATCTATGCTTTTATGAATGACACTAGAAGTGCCAATAATAGGGAGGAATGCAGTAAAATAAAACTCAAAAACGTCCCTGTAATGAGCAATTTAACAAGATTACCTCACTTCCTGGTTCGTGGATCCAACACATGAAACTGGGGGTGCAATATCGCGGGTGGCCACTGGGGGGGGGGCGTTCAGTGATCTTCTATGGGAATTTTCAAAGCAGATCACTGAGAAATCAAAGCTTCCTGTGACGTGCTGCCTATTTCTGCCGACCATGAACCAGGAAGTGAGGAGAGCTGCCGGATTATATTCTTAAATTGCTCATTACAGGTAAGTTTTGGGGTTTTTTCACTGCATTCCTCCCTATTATTGGCACTTCTAGTGCCATTCATGAAAACATAGTTTCCTGGTGGTAGGTCAGCTTTTAGCTTGGAATGCCTCGAATCGAAGTGAGACTTCATTTTAAAAAAAGGTCCTAACACTTTTCTCATCTCTACTTTCTACCCTTTAGCGGTTGCATGGACTTCCTGATGTTGACCAAGGCACATACAAGCCACGGGTATATGCATACGAGGGGAATCTTGATCGAATTGCCTCAATGGAATCTATCAACTGCCCAGAAGACCCCATGGACTTCAGCTTTCTGGACCAGTTTGACCCAAAGTTTTCTAGACTAGAGGAAATTTGCAAGAAGTAAAGATGCAGGTTGTTAATTTAACTCTGGATCCATTGGCACCTCCGCCTGGGTTTGCACTGAACAGCTCTAAAATGCATCTTCAAAGAATGAGATTATATCTCAACAAAGCTTACTTGGCCTGGGACTGAGGGGAATTATCGCTATGCTGCAGTTTCTATGTTATTTGCTGGGGTTTGTACTGGATTTGATGCTTTTTTTTTATTCAGTTCGCTTAGTTCAGATGTACATTATGGTGGATCAGATGAGAGCTTACAACACTACCAATTTCCTTCCTGGAACAACATGGCAGACCTCAAGAATTTCTTTTTCGCAATCTTCTCAGGAAAAAAAGGCAAAAAAGACAGAATGCCCTTTGTTTAAATACAAAAACAACAACAACACTAGTACTGACTTAAGAGACAATCTGCACTGTGAAAACCATTATGAAAGAAAAAAAACTAGATCTAGCATGGATAACCATCTACTCACATCAAAGCAGTTGTTTGGTATCTTGGTCAATGTTAAATTCTTGTCCAGGCCAAAAGTATGCAGATACCGGTTTTATTTTAAACTGACCCTGCCTCTGGTCCCAGTATTGGCATAGGTTGTTTATATGTTTTTTTTTAGATGCAATTGATGTCCTTTCCTTTTAAACTCTGGAAAATGTGTTAGTGAAATCAGTGGCAACTGACCATAGATATGGTAACTATGCACACCACCCATACCTGTCAAGCCTCCGTTTTGGCCGGGAAAGTCACGTTCTTATGTGGCTTTTCCGGCCAAATACCGATTTCAAGAAATCCCGTATTTTTCCCGGGTTCTTGAAATCGAGCTGATCTAGCAGGGAGGGGGCGTAACTCTCCCTGCTAATGTCCCACCCTGCACATTATCAGCACAAGCGGGTGGGACGTTAGCAGGGAGACGGCCAAAAGGCCGTTAGACGACAGAAGTGACCTCAGTGATGTCACTTCCGGTACGTGAAACGCGGAAGAACCTTGATCCCATGTACCGGAAGTGACATCACTGACGTCACTTCCTGTAGGCCCCCCGAGTTTTCAGATTCTCTAACTTGACACGTATGACACAACCTTTCTGAATAAAATGTTCATTATAAGAATGGGTACACAGCAATGTCCTGGTCATGCTTGGTAACTTGACTTAAAAAAAACTTGAAACTTACCTTTATAGATATAAGGTATTGACAGCCGTAACAACTAGATTAGAATACAATAATTAAACATCCAAATTTTCACATACCACCGTTTTATCAAAAATATAAGACAGCTGTGCATTCTTGCAGCAATCACTACCATACATTTCACACTAAAAACATCTACCTCATTATCAAATATACAATAGAAAAGAAAGGTGGGATCACTGGTATGCCTAGAAGAGCTCAGTGTCCACCAAAGCATCTCCATCTTTTCATGTAAGCGCCATTCTAGTTTCCTGAAAAGGAATTTCAATTTGGAGTTGTAGAAAGTTATCAATTCAGTCGCATGCTTTTCTGTGCTCCCACAGTTAATAAACTAGCACCACAAACACATTACCGTATTTTTGGGCATATAAGACGCACTTTTTCACCCCCCAAATTGGGGGCAAAAAAGTGCTTGCGTCTTATAAGCCGAACGCGCGACCCCCGCGGCCAATCGGCCGCTGGTGGTCGCACATTGGCTTCCCGCCAGCTGTCCCGACAGAGCAGAGCTGCGGCAGCTGTCATTTCAGAAGAAAGATCCGATGTTCAGCTCTTCCATCTAAATGCCGCATCCCCTGCATCCCCACCAAGGAGAACACAGAGGAGAGCTGTGGGCTGTGTTCAGTTCGGCTATGGATGGCTCGGCCGGGGTGCAGGGGATGCCGAAATGCTGGGCTGAACACAGAACACTGAACAGATCAGTGTAGTGTGACGTGTTGAGCTGACAGTGTACTGCTGCTAGTGACACCTGTGGCTGAATTGAATATTGCATCCATTAAATTCATTGCATTATCCCAATTGATGTGAAAACGTATTAAATCCTTTTTTTCTGGATTTTCTGCCCTAAAAACTGGGTGCGTCTTATGGTCCGGTGCGTCTTATAGTCCGAAAAATACGGTAATTGCCAATAAACCCCCAAAAGATTCGACCAATTAGAGAAGTAGCTATCAGATACATAAAAAATGTATATTTTTGTACAACAATTTTTTTACTTTATTGTACAAAGGGAGTGTAATATTTTGCTATGTGTACATCTTTAAGCCATGTTTCAGTTTTTGAAAATTACATTTTTCTTTTAATAAAATAGTTGACTTATTCATCTACTGTTATGTACTCACTATGGAGCCAATTTATAAGGATAATGCAAGATTATAAAAAGGATCAACTTAGAAACGTTACATTTTCCAGTTTTAAATCTTTTAAAGCTGAAAAACGAGATGTTGATGTACAAGTAACGTACAGTACAAAGAATGATGTGGTGTGAAAGAAGAATTGTATCGAGCAATGCTTAGAATCAGGTGGTATGGAGTGGAGAATATGCAGTATAGTGTTCAGAACAAGACCTGGGTTATGACATATGCCACATAATGAGTAGAATATGGAAGTTAAGAATAGGCAGTATATGGAACTCAATAGTGTGGGCTGGGAATGTTCAGTGAGCAATGTATAGTGAGCATAAATAAGGTTGTGTGTAATAGAGAATTTACTTTGTGTGCGCAATTTTGGGCTGGTCAACTTACTTTACTATGCAAGAAAACAAACCTTGTATGATGGGTGAAAATGTTGCCCTTAAATGGGCTTAACATTGTGTCAACCCTCTCACAACCCTGTTTCCATTGTGCTTCTAATAGAATATACAAGTGTAGCGATGACACCCGTGGGTGCCGCTGTGTAGTGAATGGGAACCGGGTAGCAGAAATTACCAAAGAGAAATGTTTCAGTTGAACTTGAAGAGATTTTATTTGCACATGTTGTCATGGGAGAGAGAGTCAAGGGACAAGGCTGTTCGGGCACCCTGAGGTCCTAGCACCTCACTTGGCAGCTTCTTCCAAACACAGCGATCACTGTCTTGGCCATCCCAGTATCACACCAGGCAGCTTCTTCCAGACACGAGCAATCACAGACAGGGCTGCCCTAGTACCTCACTAGGCAGCTTCTTCTCCACACGAGCAAATCACCGTCTTAGCTAACCTCTCTTGGGGACTTTGAAGTAGACTTCACTCTCACTGACCAGTCTTCTTCTAGAACGTGCAACAGAGTTCCCCTTTAAGCTTCCTTAGGCCGCTCTTGACTGACTTGCTCAGGAATCCACTAATCTGCTCCTCAGATCAGAAACCAGGATCTCATTCCTAGATGAGTCTCCAGGCCTCACACTCTTCTGGCCCCCTCCGTCTAGACTGTCACCTCACTGCACCCTCAGGGCCTCCAGCAGGGGAGCTCCCTGGAGATAAGACTCCCAATACCCCTTGCCTCTACATTTAATAACCGTTTCTCCTCCCAGATTCTAGAAGGCGCCAAGCTCTGGGCCTCTAGTATCTAGGCAGAACAGCATGAAAAGATACATTCACAGATCTGGGCAAGGAGCCAGGCCAATCACTTAACAGACAACAACTTTGCACCTGTCTGTGACAACCTTGCTACTTTCCCTCCTAAACCTTTAACAATTAAGCTCCCTGAATTCTGACAGGGGCTACACAAGTGTCAAATGATGCACCATATTTTTCACTCCATACGTTGCCCCTTTTCCATGCCAAATCTGGAATCCATGTAAAATCTATGTGCATCCTTGGAGTGAATGTCTTGATGTGGCCCAGAGGAGGTCGGATAGTCTGACTGGCAATCTGCTTGGCCAGTTGCTTCTTGCTTGGCCTGGCCTCCTGGGATTTCTGTTTGGCCAAGTTCTAGAAGGCGGCAAAGCTGTAAAAGGCAGCCTGGCTAACATACAGGCTTACCCTCTCCTGTGTGTAGGGAAATCCAACGTACCTGCATTCAAAGCCAAATAAAGTGGATTTATCTCAGCTGTGGGCAGCCTCTGACAGTTTCCCTGCATGCACCTCTTCTGAGTTCCGCTGTATGTAGGGGTGCATCTTCTCTTGTGGTACGCCTAACCATTTGCAAAATATGGTAGGTTTTAAATTGATTACCATTGAGAAATGTGTCTAGTGAAATGCTATAGAGATGCAATGCATGGATTATTATTATTATTATTATGATTTATTTATCTAGCGCCAAAATGTTACGCAGCGCTGTACAATACATAAGAGTGGAGATACAAACACACAATAACACACAGGTACAGGTATGACATAGAAGGAGTAGAGGACCCTGCCCGGACGGGCTTACAATCTAATAGGCATGTACACAGGAAACTGCATGCAGCAAGAGAACAGGGATTTCGAGATGCCAACAAAGATGGAAAAAGGTGGCAACAAATGTTTGATAACAAACAAATCAATCACAATTGTTAATGATACAAACTGTGACCAAATTACTTTTATTTCCAAACGTAAAGTATATGTTGAGGATACATTTCCTTCGTTTTTACAGACAGGTCATTTAACTTCCAGGATGATCATTAGGAAATTAATAGGAAACAGGCAAATTTTGTAAACCACAACACAAGAAAATCAATAGACAAAAGACACGTGGGGAGGGGAATGGGGGGGGGGATCATTTATAAGCTGCTTTTTTCTCTTGTTTTATCTCCCCAGAAACCAAAAGATGGAAATGTGACCAAAGCAGTAAATCACCTCGCTGATTGTTTGTACCTGCAATTGGAAATCTTCCTTCATTTGTTCTGAAACAACATTTCTTTTATTACAAGCCTCTCTGCCATTCCACTTCCCAGATGCAGATCATCATTGCTCTCCTCAACACGCAGACGTTTATTCTGTCTTTCCTCTACTATAATGTGCAAACAGGGAAAATAATGAGCAGATACAATTACATCAGAGCAATGGGAAAATCATTGTTCTGCTGCCATAAAGACAATCGGATTGGGGAAGTAAAACACAGCGATCAGTGACTGAGTTACTAAACTGTCAACCACCTCAATTACCCAGGTGTATTATGTACGTGTATATATGGGAAAAATATATAAATGTGCCATCTATTAGCCACATAAGCACTTCCTATTGAGCTGTGGAGCAATTATGACAATTTAACTCACCCTTACAAAGGGATTTATTTTGGAAATAGACATATTTGAAAAAGGCTTTCCAATTTATTGTACCTTCGCCATATAAAAGCTCAGATACCATGATCCTTTTATAAGGCTATAGTATGCAGTAGCGATGGTCGAATTTTTCGACTTGCTTACTTTGTGAGCTGATTGCAAAGCCCCTGAACATGGTATCATCACTAAATTAGCAGGAGATGTAGAGAAGGGTTGTGGAAACAGTTGAAAAAAAAAGTTTTGCTCTAGCACATGTCGTTTTTGCATAAATTAAGTTCAAAGTTAAAGTCGAAATTCCGATTTTCGAAATTTTGACTTGACTTTGAACTTAATTTGTCAAAATACTATTTGTGTTAGAGACATACTTTCTTTTTTGGAGTGTACCCCCAACACTTCTCTGCATCTCCAGCAAGTTTGATGATGATGCCATTTTCAGGGGCTTTGCAATTAACTCGAACCCGTCGAAATGGTCGAATTTTTGAAAAAAAAACATCTCTAGTATGCAGTAAAATAAATACAAGAACTGTCACATCGAGGTAAAGTGCATGCACAACATACATTAGTTTTATATAAACTAGGTAGGGCATAATGTGCAACTTAAAGCTGAACTCCAAGCAAAACTATTAAAACATTTTTAATGATTACCCCACTGGCAGATTTAAATGCATGGGGAAAGAGAAAATAGTTTTCTTTTTTTTTTCAATATTTTGCCCACCGATTAAATATTTCTGCCCTGCGGCAGATCGGTCTACTTGGCATCCCCCCTACCAGCTGCACTCACTGCCCCTTCATCCTCTCTTTCGAGGAGTAGAAAACTACGAGTCCTGGCTTTAATGAGCAACCGCTGCCTGGAGTATTCTGGGATCTGTAGTTTTTAACTCCCAGACTTGGTGGATGGAGGGGTGGTTAGTGTAGCTGGTAGGGGGGCTGCAGGGAATGCAGAGCTGAGGAGAGGGGTAACAGGATTGGTCTGGGGAAAGGCAAAGTACACAAACTGTACATGGGGCACACATGGACTGCACACACTGTATGAACTGTACAGTTTATATGTATTCCATGTGTGTCCCCATCCCTATGTATACAATGTGTGTGTAGTTCAGGGGGGTCAAACTCTGACCCATTGGCCAAAAATAGCCTGCATTGTAATTATATATTTTTTATAAATATCAAGGTTGGCCCACAAATATTTTCCCAGTTTTTTAAAGGTTGCCCTTTGTTTATTAGAGTTACACCTTTGGTGTAGAGCAGTGGTGGGCAACTGAGTTGATATGGAGGGCCACAAGTGCATAACTTTTTCAATCTATACTGACTTGTATAAGAATTGTTTTATGTGGAAATGACAGCAGGCGGAGCTAGAAGACATTTTTCATTTTTAAATAAAAAAACTTATTTTAAATGATACTTCAAGCATTGGGTAACACTAGTATGGTGATGCACATTTTAATGCATGTTATGTGATGCAATATGAGCTCTTATGCACTATGCATGAACAGTAAGGTTTTGGGGTCTGCAAGTGGAGGACTGAGGAGGGCCGCTGAAGAATGCCCATAGGGCCGCAGGTTGGGCACCTAGGGTATAGAGGGAGGATGTAAGGGACCCATCTTCTGACTAAAAGTTTGAGGAGGGACAATGGCTTCAGAAGCACTGGATCTGGTGAGCAACTTCCTAAAAATATATATTATTTTATTGTATATGTATGTTGACATAAAGGAGCATTTACCCTTGCAAATGAATGAGGGGTCACATGAAGGGTTAAAAATTCCCACAGATCAACTTTAGCTGGCAAATACATTCATCAAGCTTCTGCATAGATAGATATCCACAAGTGATATTTTGCAGCAGACAGAATCTTTATTTAGCCCTGGTTATATTACCTATTTGGGCCCCATAAGCATATTTTTTCAATGTTATGCTGTTGTTGTCTATAGTCTTTAGCTAGCCATACACTGCACGGATTCCCTGGCTGATCGATTCAGCACCGATGGATTCCGGCGATTCCGCCGGCATCCACAGGTGAGAACGATCAGCCAATTAGGGAATCCGATCGTGGCAGCCCACCTTGCACGGCCGGATCCGTGTCCGATGGGTCGGCTCCCTGACCGCAACGCCCCCTGATCAGAGCAGAATCGGACCCGAAAAGACCAACAGGTTGGTTCTTCCTCGGATCCGATTCTGTGCCCCCGATCCATCGGATGCGGTCGGACGGGCAAGGTGGGCTGCAGAGGATTCCGGCACGATGGATCCGTGTGCACGCGCCCGGAATCCATCGCGCCGGAATCCGGCACGAATCCGTGCCGTGTATGGCAGCCTTTTATCTTTTCTCTGATGCTAGCCCAATGGCCAATCATGACCCTTTAGGACAAATCTTGGCCATTATATCCCAGCAGTAAGTATTGGGAAAGGGGAGGACTGTCCTAGTAGTGATCTTCTGCAATCACGTTCCAAGCCTCTTCTGTAGCATGTGTCTGTATTGTTTGTTGTAGTTTTTGACCAACTATGTAGCAGGTCTGTAGTTGTGGACTGTGTACTGAATATTGTGTGTAGACCCTCCTTAGTTTCCAGGGACTGAACCAGAAATACCCCTATCTGCTTAGGCACAGATAGCAATACAATTAGTTCTATAACTATAGACTAAACAGCAGATAATCAGACAGGAGAGGGAGCCAAAGATCCATAAACATCTCAATGTACACCCCCCCCCCCATTCCCCCCTCATCACTGCTACAGTAATCCTTATTAAGATGATCTGTATTATGCAGATTGAGCTTTACCTGAATGTGAGCAGACGTAATATAATACAGAAGCTCACTCATCCCAATTTAATGCTTCAGAATTATGTGCATCATACGGTAATATAGATCAGGGATAAAAAGACTAAAGACGAACAAGGCTAATTCATGCATGCCACAAAAATGTCCACTATGTCCTACAAAACAGAATCAGAAAGGCAGTTGCAGAGGTGTGATTTTAGAAACAAATGTTTACAAACAAAACAATATTTGAAAGATTGTCCATGCCATGCATAGCTTAATGCTTTGATTTGAAACACTTGGTCACATTGTACAGTATGTCACAATTCCCTCCCCCCTTTACAATGTGGTAAATACTAGAATGTACTGACTTTTGTGAAATACTGTAAAGCTAGCCATACATTGTTCGATTCCATGGCCGATCGATCACCTATCCGATCGATTCCGGCGATGTCAGCGGGAATCGGAGGTCCGATCGATTGGCCAATTAAGTCTGTCCGATCGCTGCATACCACCTTGTCCCACGGATTCCTGGACGATTCCGTGTCCGATCGCTTACTCCACAAATGGCAACTCCCCCTGATGTGTGCAGAATCGGATCAGACGTGATCGATCGGACAAGGTGGGCTTCACGCGATTCCGGGACGATCGATTGGCGTGCACGCGCCCGGAATCGATCGTCCCGGAATCCGTTGGGAAACGGACACGTGTATGGGGACCTTAACTGTCTACACTTGCAGAATACCAGAGCTCACACCAATATACTTACTGGCACTGAAAACTTTCTGAGATCCTAGGGGCGCTGATTGGTGAATGATGTCCACCTTCATGTCTATTTGAACCTGTATGCAAACGCTGGACGTTTCT
>CM070042.1:9732555-9745379 GCA_036250615.1 Ptychadena robeensis | reverse complement strand
TTTTTCGGCGAAAACTCGAAATGACCCCATCAAAATTCGACTATGCAAATTTCTACTTAACAATTCGCACTGCAAATTTTTCGACCATCTCTAAAGCATACGCAGATTATACTTTATTAAGATTATATCCTTTGTATTAAGTTCTCAATTTAACATTTCTCTAAAGGTCTCTTAATATAATATTACAAGGGTGCTATCATACAATTTATTTATCACTGTTATTATTTGATTTGATAAAATGACTATGAAGTCAGAAGAAAATTCAAATACATGAACCGAACAATAGATTCCATAAGCTATAGCCACATTTAGGCAGAACATCATTTTAATCCCTTAAGCCCCCAATACACGTATAGGTTGTGAGCCGATATTTTGGGCGATCGACTGTGCGTCATGACATCAGCTAGGAATAACCGTCATACAGCATGCTGGCTGTGCTGTGTGTCAGCCTAGAACGAAGGGTGAGGGAAGGTAGCTGCTAGATTCTGCTAGGTTCGTAGCTTGTATAGGCGTTCTCCAAAATCAGACTTGGCAAACTATTTATAATGTTCAGAAATAGAACTACTAGTACAAATCCCTCCCGCAGGGCACAGCGGCCCATTAGCAGAAATATCAGTGTGGGACTTCATGTGTACCAATTACCAATACAAATGCCATTTTGTCAGGAGCCTAACAAAGCTTATTGTTTTACATTAATATTCTTGATGTTCAAAGCATACAAGCCAATTCTTTAGTAAAGTTAATGAGTTATGCTGAGCCGCGGAAACGTTGATCAGGTCTGTCATGATCAGAAAGATGTTCATTCCTACAACCAGAAAGTGATATTTATTTGTTTTTAGAATAAGTTCTCGAATTGCACTTGTATGACCTGTTCCTTTAATTACACAAATTCTGATTCATGATGAGCTAGCCCCGGCTAGAAAGTCAATGCTATCTGCATATATAAACCAGCAAAGCAACTTATCTTTGTATACTTTCATGTAAAAGAAAATAACAAAACATAAAAACACTTGAATTACACTGGTGTTTGCTAGGTCGTTTTTTTATACTTTCTGCACAGATGCCTATGCTTTAAAGCATCATTACCACTTTCTGCCACAAGAGGGCGCTTGGAAAGCATAAACAAATTGTTTTTTAATGTTTTAATTGTTTTAATCAGTGTGATGATATTGGATGTGTTGCTGAAAGCTGTCCTGCCCTTTTAAAACACACACCAGTTTAGGGTTTACTGGTTTCAAGAAGCAATGTCTGATGTGAACCATGTCTTGCCGAAAAGAGCTCTCACAAGATCTACGATTAAGAATTAAACATAGGAAAAATGTGCTCTAGGGGTTTAAACTGGGGCTTTGGCGACACATATATTAGATTGAATCGTTGTTGATATAAAAATATTTAGTTGTATTCATACATAATTAAAAACTACTGCAAATTCATCCAAAAATCAATTATAAACAAACATGATTGAGTATGTACAATTATGCGTTGATTAACCCGGTGTCACCCGCCGACGCGTTTCACTCCTCTGCATAGGGGCTTCCTCAGGGAGATTTGGGATCACATTGCCTGTATGGAATCAACATCAAACAGAGGTAGTATTGGTGTGCGCTGGTGGACAAACAAATAGGTAGCCTGATAAAAACACAGAACTAAGGTGGAGACCAGCTGCTGCAGGAGATTTCCCATAAAGAGTATGCGCAGAACCTCAGTCTTTTGTTGCAGTCAGTCCTCCGTCTTGGCAGAGGGATGGTCACAGTCAAGGGGGCCGTCAGTGATCTATTTATCCTGGGGACTTGAGTGTCAATTCTGGTCAGTAGTACAGGGTCTTACAACCAAAATATGAGTAACAAGTGGTAAAAAGTTGGTGACCAACATGTGGAAAACGCCGACACGCTGAGATGATGAATGGACCATACCCCACCACTGCCTTTTCCATGACCGTATCGGACTGCCAATGACCTCATTAGGGTCTCTTTTTACTCATATTTTGCTTGTGCACCAGCGCACACCAATACTACCTCTGTTTGATGTTGATTCCATACAGGCAATGTGATCCCAAATCTCCCTGAGGAAGCCCCTATGCAGAGGGGTGAAACGCGTCGGAGGGTGACACAGTGCACCGGGTTAATCAACGCATAATTGTACATACTCAATCATGTTTGTTTATAATTGATTTTTGGATAAATTTGCAGCAGTTTTTAATCATGTATGAATAAAACTAAATATTTTTAGATCAACAACGATTCGATCTAATATATGTGCCGTCAAAGCCCCAGTTTAAACCCCTATGAGCACATAGAGGTTTTTCCTATGTTTTTTTCTTTGTTTATCCACAAGGGGTGAGACACAAGCAACAATATTTAACTAGTGATCGATCATGTCCCAACTTCTTAGTACGATTAAGAATTGTTGACTTGCCTGAAGCTGGAAAAGGTTGCAAAAGTTTCTCCAAAAGCCTTGGTGTCAGCGGTAAGACAGACTGCCTACTACATGAGCAAGTTTAGCACTGTTACTACTCTCCCTAGTAGCCATACAATGTTTGTGTAGTAATTTGTGTAGAAAATATTTAGAAACGAGAGGGGTGAAAAAGGGTGTCAGGGTATTTACCCTTTTAGTCATGTGCCACACCCCTGATTACAACATGAAGGACAAAGAGAACTTGATCATCCTGAGTGAGTGGTATAAACCTCCCCTTTAAACTAAAAAGTTTAAAGGGGAGGTTTATACCACCCACTCAGGATGATCAAGTTCTCTTTGTCCTTAATGTTTGTGTAGTATTATTTTAAGCAGATGTTTTTCTATTGGTGTGACTTGAGATGAAGGTCAGAGCACATTTTATGACCAATTCATACAAAACTCCATGTAATCCCAAAGGGTTCACATACCTTTTCTTGCAACTGTCAATGTACGATTTTTTGGCAGCACCTCCTATCACATATTGAGGAGCACTGGGCCCCGCTAGATGGAGGGCCCCCTGTACCGGCATGATGGCAGTCCTGTACACACACACACCAGTTTGAACCAATTGTGAAAGATCCAGTTATAATACAAAAACCGAGCATAGAAAAAGAACAGAAATCCTTTGGATTCAAACAATCTTTCACAATCGTTAATAATTATAAAAGTGTTAAATGATGGAAGGCTAGGGCAATATGAAAGAAGCAATGTAACATGATAATTCTAGTCAGAGATAATAAATGCACATTATCCTCTGGAATTGGTATCTCTAGTCCTGGGGACAAATGTTCTTCCTGTCAATCTTGTGAGGGTTAACTGCAATACATGAATAGTCACTAGGTGCTAGCTAATGGTTTAAATCAGTGATGGGCAACTGAGTTGATATGGAGGGCCACAAGTGCGGCCCTCGGCATCACTAAAGGGCCGCACATAGCAATTTCAATCTATACTGACTTGTAAATGCACGCAAGAAATGACACCAGGCAGAGCTAAAAGACATTATTTTTCATTTTTAAATAACAAAACATGTTTTTAATGATACTTCAAGCATTAGGTAACACTCTAGTATGATAATGCACATTTTGTGTCATATACATCGTCAAAGGTTATGTGCCTCAAAGATCTCATCGATATCTATGGGGCACATAACCTTTGATTCAATAATACAATAATCCCCCGTTTGTTGGTGGAATAGTGGGAGCATAGGCACTCATTTTCATTGAACGAGATATTCTTAAAACAGGAAGCATAGGAGAGGTAAGGGGCGTTGCCGATCGGCTTTCATGTGCACAGCCAGAGCGGGTCCATGTCCTCCTCTTCCCTCCCGAAAAAGATCCTGGACGAGGTGAGTTCCTATGCCCTATACATTAACTGTTTGGTTGTGGGGGCCACAAGTGGAAGACCAGGGGGGCCGCCAAGGATTGCCCAAAGAGCCGCATGCGGCCCCGGGCCGCAGGTTGGGCACCTGGGGTTTAAATGCTAAAATATATCTCCATAGGCTTGGGATGGGAGCAAAATAACATATTCCTATTTTATTCTCTCTGCTCCTGAGAGAAGAGGCGCTGTCACAGCAATCAGGGGTAGGACTGATGCGCTACAATCAAGATTTCGGATTACAGGTTACATTTTTACAGGTTACATGGAGTACGAGGTAAGTACCAATTTAAGGTAGTGAAGTCTCCTTTCCCAATTCTCTTTGCCATAACATCATCCAAGGGGCAGAGCAATGGCAAACAAATAAGTTATTTCTTATGCAATGATATAGGTCCGCTATCAGTTATAGATGGTAAGGCAGCATCCACTCGTACATCTATTTAGCAGTGTCATTCATTCTCTCCAGAAGCTCCCCGGTGGCTGGAATTATTTATTATACGTTTAGTAAGCTTCTAGCACTAAAATCGAATAGTTTAAAGCCTGAAAAATGCCAGAGCAGGGGAGTGGTCTGGCAGAGTTGCCTTGGTGATATGATCACACCATGGCCTCTAAGGGTATGTTTCCATGGCGTCATGGGCTCCGTCAACACCCCTTGAGCTAAACGCATTTCTTGACGGGGATGTCGATGGAGCCCATGCGTTTACACGCATACCGTACCTGCTGTCTCCGTGATGCTGAGCCAGTCTGAAGGCCGGAGGTTTACATACTGCACTATGTGTAGATGGATGGGCTCAAAATAATCTGACAGTAGGCATTCAAATGATAAGCCTGGTAAACGATTTCTGCATTTTAAATGCCCTAATAGACTCCCAATAATTGATGAGCGTCTTGTCTTGTTTCAGGCTCTAAAATGCTAAAAGAAAATTTCTGCACAGACGCACGTGTGAATGCAGCTTAAAGTTGAAATTAATTGTTAGTCTTTCCCTATCTCTGCCTCATGTTAACTTTTAGGGCTTTCCTAGGCAACCAGCCTGTGACTTAACAATACACCCTAAAAAGATTGATCGTGAAAAATGTGAAAATCTGACGACTCTATGGTTAAAAAAAAAATACAACTTGAGATTTTTTCATCAGTTACCCTAACTAGCCGGTTTTTACAATGAAGGCAATAATGACTGGATCTGGACTGGATCAAATATTCTCTAATTTATTGCAAATATTACCCATCACAATTGTTTAGCTGATAGAGCAGTTCTGTCATATGCATTTCATATTTTAGACTTTTTGTACAATACGTCTTAAAGTAGACCTATCACCAGAAATCTGTTTTCATGAATGGCACTAGAAGTGCCAATAATAGGGAGGAATACAATGGAAAAAAACAAAAAAACTTACCTGTAATGAGCAATTTAAGAAGATAACCCCACAGCTCTCTCCACGTCCTGTTTCACTTTAGGCAGAGCAAGGCAGAATGTCACAGGAAGCTTTGATTTCTCAGTGATCTGCTTTGAAAATTCCCATAGAAGATCACTGAACGCCCCCAGTGGCCACCTGCGATATTGCACCCCCAGTTTCATGTGTTGCCTTGCAGCGAACCAGGAAGTGAGGAGAGCTATGGGGTTATCTTCTTAAATTGCTCATTACAGGGTTTTTTCACTGCATTCCTCCCTATTATTGGCACTTCTAGTGCCATTCATGAAAACATAGATTTCTGGTGGTAGGTCCACTTTAAGGGCTAGATAGGGCTAAGGTGTAAAAGCTGACAGATTTTTGGAGTATTATTTACATTGATTTACTCTTTCTTTGAAAGTGGAGTCAAGGCATAAAGACAGTGAATTGAATTTTCATCTTGACTGGTTTCTTCATTAGACTGAGAAAGAGAATGGTTGCAATGGTTGCATACTCTTTCAGTGCAGATGGGTTACTAAAGAATAGTAGGCCAATTTGGATGGCTGATCGACCTTGTCTGTCAATCATCTTCACCCTTGTTATGGGAAGACTAGATCCCACAGAAGATGTTAACTGCTTATGGGCTGAGCTAAGGGCAAAAAAAGTATTTAGTCGGCCACTTATTGTGCAAGTTCTCCCACTTAAAAAGATGAGAGAGACCTGTAATTTTCATCACAGGTCACCTCAACTATGAGAGACAGAATTGGGAAAAATAATCCAGGAAATCACATTATAAGATTTGTAAAGAATTAAGTATTTGGTCAATATGAAAAGTTCATGTCAATACTTTATAATATACCCTTTGTTGGCAATGACAGAGGTCAGATGTTTTCTGTAAGTCTTCACAAGGTTTTCACACACTGCTGTGAAGAAATCAATTGTGGGAGCAATAATTAGAAAATGGAAGACATACAAGGTCACTGATAGTCTTCCTCATCCCATGGGGTCAAAAAGATCACATGACCGGTGAGCTAAAATCCCAAAACCACATGGGGACCTAGTGAATGAACTGCAGAGAGCTGGGACCAAAGTAATAAAGGCTACCATCAGTAACACACAACGCCACCAGGTACTCAAATCTTGCAGACGTGTCCCCCTGCTTAAGCCAGTTCGCGTGTGGGACCGTCTGAAGTTTGCTAGAGAGCATTTAGAGGATCCAAAAGAGTATTGGTAGAATGTCAGATGGAACCAAAGTTGAAAACACAACTTGTTGCGTTTGGAGGAGAAAGAATGCTGAGTTGCCTCCAAAGAAAACCATACCTACTGTGAAGCATGGGGGTGGGGCTTTGGGGATGTTTTTCTGGAAAGGGACTCTGTGTAAAGGAAAGAATGAATGGGGCCATGTATCATGAGATTTTGAGTGAAAACCTCCTTCCATCAGCAAGGCCATGGAAGATGAAACGTGGCTGGGTCTTTCAGCAAGACAATTATCCCAAATACACCACATGGGCAATGAAGGAGGGGCTTCGTAAGAAGCATTTCAAGGTCCTGGAGTGGTCTAGCCAGTCTCCAGATCTCCACCCCAGATCTTAAACCTTTGGAAGGTTTAGTTTAGGAAGTTGAAAGTCTGTGTTGCCCATGGAGGTCTGCATGGAGGAATGGGCCAAAATACCAGCAACAGTGCATGAAATCCTTGTGAAGACTTACAGAAAATGTTTAGGCTGCCATACACGGCACGGATTCGTGCCAGATTCCGGCGCGATGGATTCCGGGCGCGTGCACGCGGATCCATTGTGCCGGAATCCCCTGCAGCCCACCTTGCCCGTCCGACCGCATCCGATGGATCGGGGGCACAGAATCGGATCCGAGAAAGAACCAACCTGTTGGTCTTTTCGGGTCCAATTCTGCTCTGATCAGGGGGCGTTGCGGTCAGGGAGGCGATCCATCGGACACGGATCCGGCCGTACAAGGTGGGCTGCCACGATCGGATTTCCTAATTGGCTGATCGTTCTCACCTGTGGATGCCGGTGGAATTGCCGGAATCCATCGGGTGCTGAATCGATCAGCCAGGGAATCCGTGCCGTGTATGGCTAGCTTTTGACCTCTGTTATTGCCAACATAGTTGAGTTGTCATAGTTGAGGTGTACATATGATAAAAATTACAGGCCTCTCTGATCTATTTTAGTAGGAGAACTTACACAATTGGTGGTCGACTTAATACTTTTTTGTACTGTATTATACTGTATGTGCTGTATGGTCATTTCCCAGTTTAACCATGGGGTGACCAACTCTTAGACTATACACATTTAAAAGCCCCTTATCATATCACACTGCAATTCATGTGTTTCTTTTACCTGGGTTGAGGTGCAGTAAACTTTATATTGAACATTAATTGATTTGACCGGTTCCCACCACCCACATGAAGAGGAGGTTCTACATTTTACTGCAGCCCCATGCACAGTAAATCATGTGTGCAAGATCAGATGAACAATGATGCAATGATGCAATTTGAACTTTCGGACATTATCTTAAAGTAATAGTGTATGAAGAAACCATGAATGTTACCATGTCTACACTGCGGTGTTCCGTACAAATGTCCTACCTATAGAGATGAGCTACCCTGGGAGCCACATCACTGAGAAGGAGTAATCTCTGCTCTCACTATTGACAGCAGAGGGATATTATTTCACAGTTAGGAGGTTTTAATTAGGGCTTCAGGTGAGGGGTTAGCGTGAGGGGGTCTGGGGGTTAAGGGAGGTCAGGTGAGGAAAAATCAACTGTTTTAAGTGGATCAAACGGAAATATCGAACCGTGTATGGCCACCTTAAGACTTAAGCTGACCATAGACAGTTTGATTTGCAGTACATGTGACAGTCGATCTGCCGCAAAGTCAGGCGCAAATGAAACGCGCAAACCATAAATTCGTTGACAAATCCAGCACGATCGGCCATGCTTGATGATGTCATCTCGATTAAAGCTAGCCATACACGTGTTGATTCCTGAGTGACCAATCAACAATCGGTGAAGTCACAGGCGCCCATCGATCAACCATACAAGTCTGTGCCTACCACCTTAGGCCACTGAGTCCTGGATGATTCTGTTACCAGTCGATCAATTCACAAATGTCAGTCGATCGGAAATGATCCTGATGATCAATCCGTGGGCCTTCACCAACGTCCCTCGATGTGTGCCCGATCGACCAGAAAACACCGACAGGTTGGTTCCCTGTCCGATCCGATTTAGGGGCCAAATCGATCGGGCGGGGTCGATCGGTCAAGGTGGGCTGCACTCGATTCCTCGCCGATCGATTGGCGTGCACACGCCTGGTGATCCATCACCCAGAAATTGAGTGTGAAATCGACCTGTGTATGGCTACCTTAAGACGTCTTTGCCGGGCTTAAGCTACCTTACTTTCACACTGTGTAGTGCCACCAGGTGTTTGCATTGTTGGACGGAAATGAATGTGGAGAAGCCTGTGACAGTCAGCAATGGTGCAAAGGCAGTCATGTTGTAAGCATTAACATAGAGTACATATTGATCTAGCAGACTAGAAGAGGTTAAAGGTCTTAATTAGTATGTCTGCTGAAAATCCAGTTTTCAGGTCTATTCAACATTGGTGCTCATGTGTAGCATTCTTCTAACTAGTATGACTGGTATTGTCCGATCAATGGTCATCTGGCTTGTTCAAGGTCATGTCAGTGAAGGCAGATGGATGACTTTTACGCAGATGTGTCTATACCTGCCTTGACCAATCTTTAAGGCCAAACAGCTTTGGGGTGAATAGATGGAGAGAAGATCACACGTACACACCTTCAAGAAGAATCTTGGGAAACCCAAAAAATAAGACACTCAGACAAGTCTTTTGCCAGAAATTAAATTAGAAGGGGAATATCTAACATAATGAGCTATATGTCTATTCTTACACAATTCACATGGTATGGAAGAACACATATTTTACAAAAAATAAATAAGATATAGAGATAACATTTCTACAAAACACACCCTCAGTGTGTCTCCAAACGGCAAAATTCTGATGCAAGGCGTGGCATTGTTTTAAAGAAACGCTATGAATATTTCTTTGCTAATATCTCTTTGAATTCAGCTGTCAAAAATAAATGAAATATTTATGTAGCTGCAGAGCCGGCAGCCAGAGGATGAGTAGGCGGGAGCAGCCTTGACAGGGCGTGTTCCCGCCTGGTGACTGACAGGTAGCGCCGGAAGGCGAGGGGCGGAGTAAGGGGCGGAGAGAAGGCCATAAAAAGGAGCGAGGCCGGAAAAAGGGCCTCTTTCCGGAGTGAAGCACCCACCCTCCCTCCCTAATTTGTTGTTTTGATGATGTTTTCTTTCTGTTGTTCTTGTCGCAGCTGGCAGGTCCTCTTCAGTGCCGATAGATGTTTTAGAGAGAATTAGTGGTGACGTGCTGGTTTAGAAAGGGCAGTCATCAAATGTGGTGTTTATAGAGGGCTCAGGCCCTAGTTAATTCAGTTGGTTCCTGTTTCAGTTATTTAGAAGTACCCACCGTGCTGGATCTAAAAGGGCAGGTGGCTGGTACGGACGGTGTATTTATGTGTTATTGATGTTATTTTATGTTATTTAAATAAAGTTTATTAAGGTTTTAAGAAGATCGGCACTGTCGGGGATAAGGTCAGTTTTGTAAGCTGTGGCCTATCTCTGTAAACGCACTTTTAATACAAACAAGTTCTGAAGAAACAAGGTGTCAGTGTTGTTTATTGGGGGGAAAAAGGGTTGTAAGGGTAGACAGGCAATTAACACTGCCCGGTCATGTAGATTAATACCAATGAGTTTAGTACTTATTGTATGAAACATAAAGGACTGAGTTTTAATAAGTATTAATGAAAATTTGTGATAGTGTAGGTCAGAAAGCATATGTACACAGGAAGAATGAGTTTAAATACACAAATATTCTAAAATATCAGATAGGGGACATAGGCAGGCTGGTGTTGTTAAAGTGTGTGTCCAGAAAATGTAATTATTGATAGTGTTGATCTCGAATATTCGAATGTCGAATATTTTTCAATTCGAGAATTCGCCAATATCTCGAATATGTCGGCGAATATTCGCAATTCCGAATATTCACAATATGGCCATGTATTGCGAAAATAATATTCGCATTGTGAAAATAAACATAGCATGTGACCATTCATTTTAAAGATTCTCTCGATGCGAATATTATTTTCGCAATGCGAATACATGATCATACCGCGCATATTCACATTTCCGAATCTAGAATCGAATATTAGCAGAATTATTCGTGAAATATCACGAATTCGAATATTGCCTATGCCGCTCATCACTAATTATTGATTAGAAATGAATAGATTAAAGCCTGGCATACACGGCTCGATGAAGAAACAGATTAGAGCAACATTGGGCTCCGTGCGCGCTCACAGCACCCGATGTTGCTCTAATCTGTTACAAGATTTGAGCCATCCACGGGAACGAACTCGACCAAACAGGTTTCCAACATGTTGGTAAACTTTGGTCGAAATCCATTATAGCGGGTCTCTATCCAATGTAATATACAGGTTGCTAGCTGCACAGCACACAGACGGCTGTGATCAGCTAGTTGCTGTGGGAATGTCAAGGGGCGTGGCCACCACATCTCTGTGACAGGGAGGGCGCGCAGGCTGGTTGACTCTCTCTGCCTCTCCGGTTGGGGAGAAGCAGAGATACGGGGGACCATGGGGAAACTGGGTACCCATCAAATGGGAATTGATGTGCCCATGTGGTGCACAATGATTACCGTTTGATTGACCCACGATCAATCACAGCATGGGGACGTCACCATGCTGTGATTGAACGCCGATCGATTGCACGGAAATCTACCCGTGTATGCCCAGCTTAAGGGTTGGGAACTCTGCTATGTTTTACATCTGTCTTACTTAATCACAATTTGTTTCCATCTTTCATACTGATCCAAAGGCTTTAGGACTCTGCTCTGCGCTTCACTAGAAGTAGTCAACAAAATTGTAATTTTTTCTTTTCATGAAACCACGGGCCGTCTCCACTAGAATCCCTTACAGCTCACTGCTGTCATAACAAAAATCAGTACTTCTCCACCTCCCAGTTCCTCTGAATGTGGAATGCATTAAGTGCTGGTGGGTTGAAGGACCTAAATCTTCATTTTAGTCTCATGCCAGCGGCAACTAAGACACACCACTCATGGTGCCATCATCACTGAAAGGCCAAAAAGATGCTGGAGATTTCTCACTATTTTCCAGATGGAATACGAAGCTTTCATTAGTGATTAAACTTAATATGGACATTAAATAATGACGTTTTTTATTTGTTGATGAGTCGTCCCAGAGCATGTGGACATGACAATCATGTCTTTGTTTGGAAACCTGCATTGTGTAAGCAGCAGAATAGCATTGATTTGTGTGATCATTTAAAAGTTGAAGTGTCCATTCCCTAGGTGCCCAACCTGCGGCCCGGGGGGCGCATGCGGCCCTTTGGGCATTCTTGAGCAGCCCTCCTCAGTCCTCCACTTGCGGCCCCCAAAACCTTACTGTTCATGCATAGGGAATAGGAACTCATATTGCTTCACATAACCTCTGAATCAAAATGTGCATCACCATACTACAGTGTTACTCAATGCTTGAAGTATCATTTAAAATAAGTTTTGTTATTTAAAAATGAAAAACAATGTCTGCCAACTCCGCCTGCTGTCATTTCCACATTATTAAATGCTTATACAAGTCAGTATAGATTGAAAATGTTATGTGCGGCCCTTTAGTGATGCCGAGGGCCGCACTTGTGGCCCTCCATTTCAACTCAGTTGCCCACCACTGGTCCAGTCAGAACAATCTTGTTATCTTTTCTTCATTCTTTATATCAGCCAGTTGTGTGGACTACATAAGGCAGATATAGAAGTCAAATATGACAAAAGGATATATAGGATGGATCCTCTGTAAGTAGATACGCTTATTTCTGCCATGTCAATCGACCTTTCCAAGAACTGTATCACCAACAATGCTTCAGTCATAACTGTACCCTGGAATTTTATGTGATCACGCTTAACTCTTTATTTTTCCCTTTGAGGTCATACACACACCATAAAACATCTATGGAATCATATTTTACATGCATGCTTTCATTGTAGGTCTCTGCAGATGGTAGAATATTAGAAGCTGAATGGAGTTTCACCTCTTGACATTGGCTAATGCCTGCACAAACAAGACTTCGGGTGAAATTATCTTACCTTGTCTACTGAAATGTCAAAGCTCTCTTTTAAAGGCAACATTATCTACTACTAAGGTGAGACTCAACCAGGCATAACAAAGGCATATACTGGCAACTCACTCGCATGTAGACATCATCTACTGTGCCTGTAGTGGTAAACACCCAGCCTGCACTACACAAGTTACCATAACATATTGAGTTCTGCACAGCATAGCTCCTCAGATGAGGAAGATAACGCCCAGCCCAGCACTAACCAATACAATAGATCTAGTCTGCTCATTTATTGTATATATGGCTGTGAAATTCTAATTTTGCAGCATATTGCCTGTGCAAAGAATAAAGCCCTCCTACAATACCCTGTGCAAAGAATAAAGCCTTCCTGCAATACCCTGTGCAAAGAATAA
>CM070042.1:9705233-9719440 GCA_036250615.1 Ptychadena robeensis | reverse complement strand
GCGAACATCCATGTTCGCCTCCGAACTGTCCGCCTTGCGGGCAGTTCGGCCATCACTGCTAACTGACTTCTTCAATTGTAGAAAAGAAATATCAAGGTTTGCCTGTGACCTTGTCATAGGTTTTTTATTTTGTCCCACTGCTTATTGGAGGTTGACACCCGACGCTTGATGTCATAAGCCATGTCCACGAGCATTGGTTTCTATGAGAAATGATATGGTGGGGGGATTCATGTGGATGTTACTTTTTCATCTGAAACCTGTTAAGATTGTTGCAGAAAAATATATTTTGGAATAGTTTCAGGGATTTGATAAAAAGTGATTGACTTGGCCTCTTGATTTTTCAGATCTTCTCCAATCAAGTATGTGTAAAAAAAAGCCTTAAAGCGGACCTACCACCAGAAATCTATGTTTTTATGAATGGCACTAGAAGTGCCAATAATAGGGAGGAATGCAGTTAAACTCAAAAAATTACCTGTAATGAGCAATTTAACAAGATTAACACACAGCTCCCCTCACTTCCTGGTTCGCTGAAGGCAACACATGAAACTGGGGGTGCAATATTGCAGGTGGCCACTGGGGGGCGTTCAGTGATCTTCTATGGGAATTTTCAAAGCAGATCACTGCTTCCTGTGACGTGCTGCCTATTTCTGCCCAAATGAACCAGGAAGTGAGAAGAGCTGCCAAATTATCTTCTTAAATTGCTCATTACAGGAAAGTTTTGGGGTTTTTTCACTGCATTCCTCCCTATTATTGGCACTTCTAGTGCCATTCTTGAAAACATAGATTCCTGGTGGTAGGTCCGCATTAAGTTAGCCATACACATTCAGATCCCTGTTTTGCAGGGGATCGATCAGAGCATAGTGACATCACCTGCAAAAGGAACGGGAATCACTGGACTCGCCACCAACACAGAGATTCCCACTAGATTCATTGGATGGGGATCAAAGTAAGTGGATCACACAGGGATTTACCATCCTGGCGGATCCTTGCGAGATCCATTCCCTGATCGATTTTGACCCTTTTGCCCTTTTGGATCAATAGCAAAGCTGCAATCTGCGTCCGATTGATTGAATAATCCACCAATATGCTGTAGATCGCAACATGTATGTCCGGCTTTAACCATGAAGTCCTCACTTCACAATCGATAGAACTAAAAGGTTCTATTGCCAATGTCTTCATATTAGGTAGTACACCTTCAGGCCCCTTTCACGCTATATGCGTTTTTTAAAGACATGCATTTCCACTGATATACAAAAACGCATGCATTCTGGACATTACATCTCTATGTGCGTTTTGTATTTGCGTTTTTGAACAAAGCAATAAAAAATGCCTAACAAATGCATGCAGCAGGGCATTATAAAAACGCATGCGGAAATACTGCATTTTAAAAACGCAACGCATGCAGAGTGAATATAGGTTTATATAAACGCACTGCAACGCATATGGTCTGAAAGGGACCTTAGAGGTATGTGGAATCAGATCAGGTCAGAAATGCTAATCAAAATATCGTATATTTACATTTTGTCAGTAATTGTCAGCCATTGGTGGATCCTGGGGGGAGTGCGGTGCCCTCGGGGTCCCCAGTATGGTTACTGGGGTCCCCGGGCGGCGCAGCCTCTCCCCAGGGTTAGACAGTACCTTTGGGGTTGGTGGGGGTACCCCTGCCATGGGGTACCCCGAGTCTGGAGTGGGCTCTGCACACAGCCAGCGTGCAGAGCAATGGCGTCCGCTGTGTGGCGCTTCTGCGCATGCGCGGGCCGGCGCTGCTAGGCGGGCGCGCGCACGAGAGTGCATGTTCTTAAAGGCATACACCCCTCCTCTCTGTAATCACTTCCTGCAGAGGGGAGGGGTGATCAATCAAAGCTGGGCCATATAAGCCCCAGACCAGCACTGAGTAGGTGCTGTTGTATTGCAGTTCAGTTGTTACAAGTGCTATATGCGATTCCCTCTCCCTTATCTTGATCTCCCGTGTACCGACCCCTGGCTTGTATACTCGTTGACCCGACTTCTGGAATCCCGACTTTAGCAGGCTTACTGGATAACTCTCTGATTTCTGCCTGCCCTGACCATTTGCTCGTCCTGACTACGCTGACCTCTCCTGCCCTCGTGACCCTGGAATTTGGCCTGACTACGCTTATCCCGTTTATCCCTCCGCATTGGGGTAGTACCGCCTGTGTCGCTTCCACAAGAAGGGGTGCTGACTATAGAGGGAGACCTGTCCTGCCTGCAGCGGAAACACCACCGGTGCCCCCTCAAGGGACATCGGCCCATCTCCCGTTAGGGGGGCTCTGGATAGAAGACCAGGCTCAACGGACATAGATTCCTCCCTCTGTGGTTAGTTCCACTCACTATCTGTCTATACCCCCGTGGGAGCTAACAGTAATGTAATTGGAAAACTGAAAGTAATTTCACCTGCTAGTTACCCATCAGATACACACGCAACTGATTTGTGCTCAACCTAAACTTTGGTCTCCTCTGCCTCAGAAAATGTCTGCCCTGCAATATAAAAAATACAAGTGTGTCCATATTTCCTTTTTAATTGCGATTAGTTCTCTTTAGCAAAAAATTGCAAAAATGATCTATATTCCAAAGTTCATGACAAGCACTAGAAAACATGACCTAATAACCGAAACATGCCCTCAAGAGTACTTAAACTGCAACACTATCATGAAACTGGATCTACACATAACTTAAGACCCAACCCTTCCTTTGCTTCTGAATTAGAATTACACAGCACAGTAAAAGCACAGAAAGCAAAGCAATACGGTACAAGCTGAACATTAAGATTATTCTTCTCTCCCGCAGTTGTCTACTGTCCTTCTATATTTATAGGAGGAAGCTAGATACCAACACCTCAATATAAAAAAGCATGAAATTAACCCCTGGAGATGATCATTGGCCATTGTGAAAGGCATTTCCTTGCTCAGACAAGCTCAGAGACGAAGCTCCGTCTTCACCGCAGGCTTTTCTCACTGAGTTGTGTTTGTTCATGTTATGCTGGGCCTAGTACACAGCCCAGGGCTTATTCAAGATCTATTCAAGGTCGTCTCCACACTACAGTTTCTAAATCAACTTTTTATTTTAACCATTTCATAAACACGTATTTCACCTATAAAGAGGTCCAGCCCCCTTAAATATACTTTTATATATGTATAATTTTGTTTATACCCCTACTATTCCTTAGTGTATAATCCAAAGAAAGAAGGAGTATAAGTTAAAGTGGGTACCCTCATACCCTGGGATTTTGTGGGAGCTGGAGAATGATACCCCTTAATCCATACTTGTTGTTAAAAACAAGTTGATCTCATAATAACTAAAAACAGGAGGAAAACCTGCTAAGTATATAGACAAAACCTTAAGCCCCCCATAGACAGGCAGACTCCTCCATACAACTTTCATGAGACTTACCAACAACTATGTAGTATAGTGACCTCCCTGATAGAATACATAGTGATTGGAAGGTGTAGAAAGGTCCTCCTATTACATGGTTTTGGTAGAAGAAAAGTTGGTTGTACAGAAGTTGCATGGAGGAGTCTGCCTGTCTATGGGGGGCTTTAGAACCTCTAAGTATATAGACAAAACCTATATCCCCTCTTTAAACATCTAACCCCACAGACTCGTTACAACTACACCCATCCTGATGAAGTGACAAGTAAGTCACGAAACGCTGTTTATCTAAAGCGTTTGCTGTATTGTACCATTGGGTTTTCAGTAAAGGAGAAAATAGATTTATACACGGGCACCTCCATCTAGCCTATTTTTTAAGTGGATGACCACTAAAACAAACTACTAACTGAAGACTCCAAGATACTTGGAGGAATAGTATAAGTCGAGAAACCCAATAGTAAGCTGACCAGAGTCCCAAATCATAAATTCAAATCTAAAGCTAGCCATACTCGTGTCGATTCCTGAGCGATCGATCGATGATCCGATCGATTCCGGTGAAGTCACAGGCGTCGATCGATCGACCATACAAGTCTGTGCCTACCACCTTAGGCCACCGATTCCTGGATGATTCTGTTACCAGTCGATCGATTCACAAATGTTAACGCCCCTTGATGTGTGCCCAATCGTTCAGAAACCACCAACAGGTTGGTTCCCTGGCCAATCCGATTTGGGGGTCATGTCGATTGGTCGGGGTCGATCGGTCAAGGTGGGCTGCACTCGATTCCTCGTCGATCGATTGACGTGCACGCGCCTGGTGATCGATCGGCCAGGAATCGAGTGTGAAATCGACCTGTGTAAGGCCACCTTTAGAGTTTAGCATATAGCCAATGTCATGGTGGTGGCACCTGTTTGTCTGGAATACTCCATCAAACTACCTGGGACTTATTTTTTCATTGTGACCAAAAAAAGTCCCCGGTAGTTTGCTGGAGTATTCAGGTGCCACCACCATGAGATTAGCTATACGCTAAACTCTAAAGCCCCCCATACACCACATACAATTACCATGCAACTTCTGTACAACCAACTTTTCTTCTACCAAAACCATGTAATAGGAGGACCTTTCTACACCTTCCAATCACTATGTATTCTATCAGGGAGGTCACTATACTACATAGTTGTTGGTCGGTCTCATGAAAGTTGTATGGAGGAATCTGAAGGTGTATGGGGGGCTTAAGATTTCAACTCCAAAATACTTGGACCTGGCTTCCAAAAGATTGGATATCCACTGGCATTGCTGAGTGCGACCACTATTCACTGCGTAGGGACAGTGAGTTATAATTATCTCCACCTGCCTACTTTTCAAAATAGGTTGCTGGTATCACTGACTCGGTTGAGTTGAAAAACCAGAAACCTAAAAAGTGCTCGCCTTACCTTCTTTACTTATCGGGTTTCCCCAAAAGGAAACTCTATACTGTTTTTCTCTGTACATCAGCTCCTTTTTGGTTTCTCATATCGGCTTTGTTTGGGTTTTTTCCCTCAGGAGACCCTCACACTGAGACTCTCCTAACTTAGCCACCTACATACACTGACTGTCAGTTTAACACCAATCGTACCACCACACAGTGAAATTGATTCAAAACAATTGCTTGCTTTCCAAAAGCCCTATGTGCATGTTCCATAACAGATAATAAGAAAAGGGTTTCTAAAGCCCCCCATAGACAGGCAGACTCCTCCATGCAACTTCTGTACAACCAACTTTTCTTCTACCAAAACCATGTAATAGGAGGACCTTTCTACACCTTCCAATCACTATGTATTCTATCAGGGAGGTCACTATACTACATAGTTGTTGGTAAGTCTCATGAAAGTTGTATGGAGGAGTCTGCCTGTCTATGGGGGGCTTAAGGGTGCCTGAGGATAAGTCATGTGCGCCATCCCATTACTTCAATTTGTATTAGATACTCTAATTCAGGAGAATACTCCCGAGCTTAGGCCCTATTGGGACTTTGAAGGCGCAGCTTCAGTCGGATGTAGTCACATCAAAAAAATAGGTTTAAAAGGTATTTATTGTGAGCATAAATAGGACCATAACCATACAAAAAATATAATAGAATAAAAACGTCAGTTCCAATATAAACATGTTAAATGACAGTATTTTCTATCATCAAATGCAGTACATCTAAAATTTTACCTGACCCATAGAGTTTGGTATATACAAGCCAACATCCCATCATATTTTTCAGAAGATAGTTGCCCCCAACATGTTTCGCCCTGATGGCTTCTTCAGGGGGGATTTTTCTAAGATGCAAATATATAGGTGTTAGCTTATTAATAACAAGAAATGTTTACATATAGGTGTACATCTAGTAAGTGGGGGTTATATCATAGTATTGTATTGCAGTAAAAAGGATCAACTACAGACATGCATTATACATAGTGACATATACATCCAATAATTAATCAGCAATATGTATACATATATATGTACGCACGGTCAACGAAGCTGACACAGCTGTGCGATCATAGTTGTAGACCCATTTCCCTAGTCCAATACATAGTTATGGCGACATCATATAGCAAAGCATTAACAATGGTGTATAATTATAGTATTGACACATCATAATAACATAATAACTGTTTGCAATTAACACACATAGTCAAATTTTTTGTCTATCTCTACAATTGACTTAAATGCTTGATTTTTTCGATCAAACTGTATGGCCACTGTGAGGGTTGAAAGGCCGCTCACTCTGTCTCAAATGGTATTTGATGGGAGGTACATCTCTCCTGGATTGAGACGCTTCATTTGGTAGCAGCTCCAGAAGGTCCTGTAGACTGTTCTGTTTGCATTGGACTATTTGTTGTTTGGGTCTGGAGCTGACCAGGAGCAGAGCAGGGATGGTGCTTCTGGTCATCCAGTCCAGGGTGGATTAGTTCCAGGTTTTAGACCTACTGTTCAGGTAATGAGAGGTGGAACAGAACCTGTGAGGGAAAGGGGATGAGTAGGAAGTGACACATAGCAAGGAGTGAGAGAGAACTTGTTTGTGGACTGAGATGGTGGACAAAGGGGAAGCTAAGGACAATAGGGATGGACCGAACTGTTCGCCGGAGAACAGTTAGGCCGCGAACTCGGCATGTTCGCCGATCCTCCCGCTGGCGGACAGTACGGGTGTTTGACCCGCCCCGTTCGCCGGCCAGAAGAAGATCTAAATTCTTCCTCCGGCAGGATCAGAACCTGCGAGATCGTGCCGGAGGAAGAATCTTTTCACTACAAGACCGGCATGAAGCCGATCTTGTAGTGAAAATACCGTCTCAGAACAGGAAGTGACGTCAGTGACGTCACAGCCGGCTCCCGCAACCAGGAACTATGAACTGACGTCACATCCGGTTTTTCCGATTCAAATTCCCCGCCTGAATTTGAATGTGTCCGCGAACAGGGCGGACGGCGGACTTCTTTAAAAGTTCGACCCGCCCTGTTCGCGGACACTCCAGGCCGATGTTCGCCCATCTCTAAAGGACAAAACTTCCCTTTCTTTGGCTTGGACATTGGGAATAATCTCTCAAGGACTGTGAGACACGGAGCCCTAGCCAACCAGGGCTGCCATCCGTGAGTTTTGGTTTGTTTTTGTTTGTATTTGTTTACTGCACCAGCTTGCCACAATAAACTGTTTTGTTTCACCATCCCTGAGCCTGTTTTGCCTGCAGAACTCTTACCGTTTGAGGTGAATCCCCACACCACCTTTATACCAGTATACACTGTCCAAAATAGATTGGGAATAATAAAAATAATCCCAAATGCAGATTAAATGTTTTATTCAGTTTATACTAAACAATATATGATAGCACATTCTTTATTTACTGTATTGAGATTGATCACATATTTATTTTGTTATAAGCATTCTTTATACACTGAACTATAGCCACTAGGTTGTTTATCACACACTTGATTAAAATGTATTAATCTATAGAAAATGTATCTATTTTCCAATATCAATTTAACCCCCCTTGCGTTCCTGACGGCACTCTCCTCTCGTCCAGCGCTGTCCTGTCAGTATTGCACTGGACTAGATTGTGCCGTCAGTCGAAGATCGGAGCCCTGGCAAGAACAAGAACAGTTTTCTATGGAGAAAACAGTTTTCAGTGTGATTTCCCAGATGTGCCCATTTAAAGTTAACCCTCCGTGCCCTGGTGTGTGTTCATCACACCAGAGGAGAGAGGGTGCCAAAAGGAATTGTAAGGGAATTCAAAGTAAGAAAGAAAAAAAAAGAACACAAAACACATTTCTAATTGAAATAAAATGTTTTTGTAAACAAAAAACAAAGATAAACACATACTGTCTTGAAAAATATCATACAAAAGAAGTATTTGAGATATTTTATCATTCAAATGATACCTTTTTTAAATGTAATTTTTTTTACATCATTGTGTGTTTTAAACATTATTATATTCAGGATGTCTATAAGATCCTTGTACGGACATATTTTGGATATTTTACAGGCCTACAACCAGGGCTTTTTTCTGGGGGAACGCACTGGAACGGAGTTTTAAGCCTGGCCCCGAAATAAGGGCACTGGCTGCAGTGTGTCGTGGGTGGCCCGCCGGGGGGCACCCATGTGTGTTGTTTAGTAGGGGGAAGTGTTGGCCATTCAGCACGGGTTACGGGCGGGTGATTTTGTGCCTCCCCTCCCTCGCAATGTGCAGTGAGGGAGGGGCGGCGCCTTCCCATTGTTTATGGGCGGTGGCCCTATGACGGGGCGTCTCCTCCCCATGCTGGAGAGATCTTTCTCTTCAGCGTGGACTGGGGGGTGAAGTTCTAGCTGTCCTGAGGGAGGGGAGGCGGCGCGCCTGCCTGCGCTGGCGGGCGCACTTGCCCCCATTCCCCCGATGGGGAGCTATTTATGGAGCGGACACCCGACAAAGGGCGGTTTTAGGGGGCAGTCCTAAGGGTGGGTAGGGGCGTGGCCAGGGGAGGGGGGTGAGTTCCACCACCTTTTTTCTGAGAAAAAAGCCCTGGCCTACAACATAAAAAAATCCATTAGAGTCTATGGTGCGCTTTTGGTACAGAAATCTGGACCTTGCAAGAGCGCTAGGGAGGTTAATAAACAATATTTAATCTAAATTAAATATAACCAATACATATTCTTTATATAATCATATGAATTTTTTTATTCATGCACTTTTTATTCATGCACATAAAATTAATGATTTTCTCTGGGCCCCCAGGATTAATGAAAATATAATTAATATAAAACTAGTATAACATTTAAGGAAAATGGAGGATGGATATTGGCACAGTAAAGTTTGTTTATTTGTTTATGAATTTAAAATAAGCAGGGATATATAAAATGTAAAAATGTATATATGTATCCAGATTAACTAATGCTGTATCCAGATATCTGGAGGAACACCGATCTAGGGGAGATCTGCCACCTTCCCTTTAGCCAATAAGGGGATAGGGGAGCTCAAGTAGGAGTCCCGATTTGACTGATTCCAGGGCAATCCAAATAAGGCGGAGCCAGGATACTGCAGAAACCAGCAATAATTGTTCATGTGGTGTTGCGGTTATGTACTCATTTGATGTATATGTATATTGAATTGATATGTGAGGTGTTGGAAGTGTTGGAAGTGTTTTCACCACGGGGATACCCAATAATGGTTGTAACTTTTTCAGAAAACTATAGTCTTTTCCACTTGATAAAGCTTGTGTGAAGCACATTGTGGACTGACTAAAGCCCCTGTGGGGAATCAGCTCAAGCGGTGCTCCAAAAACATCAATCCACAAGATTGTTATCCTCTTAAGGGCTCTTGCCCGTGTTTATTTGGGCACACTGTCCAAATAAAGGGTTACCCTCGCAGGGGTTCATAGACATCTAAATGAAACAACAGTTGCTTCCTTTAGGAACCCTCAATGGCCTGCCTCCTAGCAGCCATCAGCATGGGGCCACACACTCCCTATGTGCCCTGTGTTTGCTGCATCCAGCAGCACGGTCTCCGACCTCATCTGGGAGCCCTGACTGAGTGGTCTCAACTCCTTTTGTGGAGACACACCCAGCCATCTCGTTAGGGTCTAGCAGGTGTATCTAGGTGGATACACACCAGAAGACCCCTTCACTGCCGCACATGGACCACTTCCGCATGACAGACCACCGATCTGTCACACCCCCCATACACGTTTAGATTGTGACCTGGTGTTTTGACAGTGTGTGATAATGTCATCAAGTGCAGTCAATGGACCGAAACATCGGGTGACAATCTGCCCAGGCACCCTTTGTGTGCCAGCGCTGTCCGTCTGGTCCCTCTAGCTGCTCGGCCCATCAGGTCGCCGACAGCTAGGGAGACCTGGCAAACAGCATCTAGGGACGCCGGACGTTTGAACAATCAGCTGCCAGCCTAGCAAGAAGGGAGAGGGAGGAGCTGCTAGCACCTCCCTTACCTCCTTTCCCCCTCACAGCTTCCCCACAGGGAGAGAAGCAGGATGACAGGCTGAGGAGACATTACCATACAAGTGTCCCTGTCTAAGGTATTAGACCAATCTAAGAATTACATACATGTCCGCAATGGCTTAGATTGATTTGCGGCTCTTTAAGATTTAGATCAGCACCAGATTTTTCAGCCGGGTCGCCGTGAGCTCGCACTGTGGTCGATTGCCCGAAAAATCGATTGGAAATCTAAGCGTGTATGTGAGGGCTTGAGCCATTGAAAATTTTTCCTGAAACATTGATATCTATGGATCAACAATATGCCCAAAAATATGTATAATTCGAAAGTATGATTTTTTTATATAATTTGATATAAATTTGATATTAAGGAAATTGCACCTTAAAACCCCAGTAATATTTGGCTTGAAAGAATTTGTAGTGTCAATGTTGAGGTAGGGGGTGGTGCAGGCAATTGTTTTATAACAACTGTGGGTGAGCCGCATTAACTAAAAGAATTTATGACACGATAAAACATGATCAGCATATCAAAGCAGCACTAAATCAGCAGCTCAAACTGAAAATGTGCTCCTCCGTGACTTCTTTTTTGGAAATTTTCCTAGGAGAACTTTCTATCCAAGTAGGATTGGGTTAGGATGTGCGACAATATTATCATTATTATTACCACCGTTGATTTATAAAACAGTTTTATATTACACTGCACAGCATCAAAGTAACAAACAGAACAACAAAGGATCACAAGAGGAACCTTGTAGAGATGGTCGATTTTGTTTGAAAAATTTGACGATTTCGGCGATTTCGATTAATTGCAAAGCCCCTACCATGGTATCAACACCAAGGCACCAGGCGCGTGCACGCCGATCGATCGACGAGGAATCGAGTGCAGTCCACCTTGACCGATCGACCCCGACCGAGATCGGTCCCGGGAACCAACCTGTTGGTGTTTTCTGATCGATCGGGCACACATCAAGGGGCGTTGACATTTGTGAATCGATCGACTGGAAACAGAATCGTCCAGGAATCGGTGGCCTAAGGTAGTAGGCACAGACTTGTATGGTCGATCGATCGACCGACACCTGTGACTTCACCGGAAACGATCGGATCATCGATCGCTCAGGAATCGACACGTGTATGGCTAGCTTAACAATAAGTAGTTTATATTCAAATATTTTACATGAATCTCTGTATGCCCATATGACAGTTGCATATGGGCATACAGGATGGTTAATGGTATTGTCCCAAGGTTCGTTGCAATTCTGTAGGAGGGTTCTGACTTTTTCTGTGAAAGCCAAAAAGTTCCAGTGAAAATACAAATACTTTATATATATATATATATTTATATATATATTACACATATATATACAGTTTGTTCCAGCAAATGCACTGGCATCGTTCCCATCAGCTACTTTTTACATAGGAGAGGGGGTAGACTGTCACATAATATCTTCACTGCAGTTTTACATTACCAATGCCAAATGTAAATGTACATAAATGTACATAGCCACAACCTATGCTATGTAAATAGCCCAAGTGGGGTGAGTCTCTGTCACATAATATACTTACTACACATGCAATTCAGTATGTACATACAGTGGGAGATCAGTCTCAGATGGGGTCCCATTACAGGCAAATCCACACTGCAAGATTTTTCTTTAGGTCTCCTGCCTGTATTTATTAACAGTCCAAATTGCAATCACCCTTGCAGGGGTTAATATCAGTCAAACAAAAAGTCCTTTAAAAATGCCAAGATTCCAACAAAGGTTCTTCGCTTTACCATCAGAAAACCCTAAATGGTCTGACTCCTAGTAGTCACCAGCCTAGGCCCCACACTCCCTGTGTGCCCTCTGTATCTACTGCTACAGCAGAAAGCACCATGTCTCCAATCTGATTAGGAACCCTGACACAATGGTTTCAGCTTCTTTTGTGGAGACACACCGGCTCCCTTGCAGACTTCCAGCAGTTGTAAACCGCCCTAGCGTTCTGGACGGCAGCACCTCGTCCAGCGCTCCAACTGCCCCAGATGTGCCCATTTGCAGTAACCCTTTCTTCCCTGGTGTGATTTTATCACACCAGGTTAGAGAGGGTTAAGTGCAAATGGGAACATCTGGGGCACCAGAGACTTTTTATTTTGGCGATATTTAGTACATAGCAGCATAGTTTTGTGTCCTAATTTTTGTGGGTTTTTTTTCATTATTTTTATTAAAAATTATTTTTTTTTTTTACATAATTGTTTGTTTCAAGCATTATTATATTCAGGATGTCCATTAGACCCTTGTACGGACATATTTTGGGAAGTTACAGGCCTACAACATAAAGAAAAATGTACCATTGAAGTCTATGGTGCGCTTTTGGTACAGAAATCTGGACCTCAGCAGTGCGCTAGGGAGGTTAATAACGTTTTGTTTATCACCTGCTCACTGCACTGGTGATCCTTTCCCCTGAACTTTACAATAGGTATACGCCTGTACTGATGAATGACAATTTACTTTAATTTTTTTTATTAACATAAAAAATTTTAGCAAAAAAGGAGAATTTCCTTAGTCTGTTCTCCATCCTTACTTTGAAGCAAATCAAAAAGCAAGGGGCTGAAGCAGAGGCCAAAAGTAACATCTGAACAGGTAGCAGAATTTCCATTCCCACCTAGAAGTAGGCACCGACCCTGAACAGTGCGCCATTCCTCTTGATCAAGGCATAGTCAGATAGCGTCTATAACAGGTAGTGATGGCTGAAAAGTTCACCCGGCGGACAGTTCGCAGTGAACATAGCATGTTCGCAGTTCGCAATGCCGGCGAACATTATGGGTGTTCGACCCGCCACCCTATACCTATACCCCACACCCTATAGTCAGGTGGTACAGTACAGCCAATAACACTTTTTTTTTCGCTCCTGGAGGACCCCCCCCCCTATAAAAGAAGCCCCCCAGCAGCCAACATTTCTCCTGTGTCTCCTGTACTAGATAGATAGGGAGTGCGGCTACTGATTGAGGGTTGGCTGAGCTACTGATTCTATTATACTCCATCCAGTGATCTGTAGCTATAGCTAAGGTGTTCTGTTACATGTAGTTCATCATTACTGAACCACAACAGTCCTTCTCTGGTGGGGTATGCTGTATTACGCATTGCAGAGAGATCTGACTAAATGTGATGCGCTGCAGAAGGTACTGTCAGGTAACTTTTGGCAAAATCTTTAATCTAGATGTGATTTCCGGTCATTACACCCGAAGAATAAAGCATTTTAAAAAATTCATATTTTGGGGGAGAAGTTTAGCCATTGACCCCCTCTGGCATGACACTGTCCAGGTGGTTGCACCCTTTTGACTTTTTTTTTTATTGGTATTTTGGCTCCAAATATGACATAAAGGTCTGAGAAGTTCTCCCTCTATTAAAGTCAATGGAGGTTCGCCGTTCGCATGTTCGCGGCGGGTATTTGCAGAAGTTCGATTCGCCTGTTCGCGAACAGCGGCAGCTGATGTTCGGCCATCACTAATAACAGGTAATATCTGCGTATATCATACTCTTAAATATTGCTAAGCATGCACACACTGAACATGACTTTAGGTTAACATTTGAGAACAAGTCTCATTTGAAATAATTTTCTGCTTTTATACCAGATTTTTCATTACTTCAAAGAAAATAGGATAGTATTTCACATCACTTTTATCTCAGCCCTGCTTATTTTATAAGCCAGGCGTGAAAGGTAATATAAAATGGGTTTCTACAGAGAATGCATTGAAAACTCAACTTTTCCCTTAAATTATATAGTGCATGGGTAGCGTACGCAAAATGAGAGAATAGACAAGCATTGTTTGGCACAGGAAACTGTTTTAATATTCAGGAACCGCTGCCAAAGCCAAGTATTTATTTTCTGCTTTCTATTCTAATAACTACAAGTCTACAAGTGAAGTGTAAAGTTCATGTATATATAATATCCCCATTTGTACGTTAGCTAATTGTTAAAAGTGGGATTGAACTTGTGTGAATGTCACGTTAATGAATTCATGAACTTTCAAATTAATGACTGTGGCTGAAAAGAAACCTGACTCAGGTATTGTGCGGTTGCACCTGCCTCTTATTTTATAACTGTGTCAGAAAACTGCAGATCATGAAGCCAAGTGGTGAACCCTCCAGGGGAGCTGTGTCCCTCCCTTCCAAGCTGCACATTACATGGGGTTTATACTTCCTACTAGTGATGGCCGAACATCTGCTGTGGCTGTTCGCGAACAGGCGAATCGAACTTCTGCAAATACCCGCCGCGAACATGCGAATGGCGAACCTCCATTGACTTCAATGGAGGGAGAACTTCTCAATATTCTATTCTATAATCTCATATTTGCAGCCAAAATACCAATAAAAAAAAGTCAAAAGGGTGCGACCACCTGCACAG
>CM070042.1:9675191-9686728 GCA_036250615.1 Ptychadena robeensis | reverse complement strand
ATGTTTGTGGCTGTAATGTGACAAAATGTGGAAAAGTTCAAGGGGGCCGAATACTTTTGATATATACATCACACACACATAAACATATAAACACACACACCGTATATATGAAAATAAATTCATTAAAAGCATTAAAGCTTAGAAAAATACCTGTCTGCGGCATTGACCGTTTTCACTTTAACCACTAGGCAACTTTTACCACTTCTTCCTTTAACCCTTTCTTTGCTATACAGGGTCTGCGAAAGGATGATGCTAATAAATACTACATCCATTAAAAATACATTTAATTATGTATTAATGATAACAGAGTACAGACATAATTGCTACTTTGGTGGTTTAGCCAATAAGTAGACACAAGTTCCATTTGCCAAGGGATTAATAGCTACTTGTATTGATTAAATGATAGTGATTCGCAGCAGGATCAAGCTATTAGAAATTGCATTTACAACTCAAGCATTAAATCCTGGGGAACCACTAAGATGAGAGAAAATGAATTCACGAAAGGGTAACCCTATATTAGAAACAAATAGACATCATATGGTTTGATATACTCCTTAAATAAAAGAAACATTAGACGGGATTTTAGGGTGGAGGACTCCTTTGTGGGTGACATAGGTTGGCATAGATAAGACCAAACTGAAGTGCTCAATTGCTTTCAGCCAAGATAAACCCAATATTCACACAAATTCTCCACATTCAAAGCCCGAAAAAGTCTTTAAACCCATGACCCCAGTACTCCAGATCCGTTCCCATACCCCCCTTAACTTATTAAATAACACCAAGACACTTTAACTCTTTGGAATGTTGTATATATATATATAGAAAAAGTGCAAGAAAATACAACTTGGCCACAGCCTGTAACATTAGTCATATAATGACCATAACACTTTAAATTAACTTTGTGAGGGTCCCCCGACAGTGCCGCCCATTCTCCAAACTCCTTCCATCACTGTACCTGCCTTTGCCTACTGGCACGGTGGGTACCTTATTTACAAACAATCAATAGACAATAGTGATGAGCGGCATAGGCAATATTTGAATTCGTGATATTTCGCGAATAATTCTACTAATATTCGATTCTATATTCGGAAATTCGAATATTCGCGGTATGACCATGTATTGCGAAAAAATAATATTCGCATCTCAAAAATCTTTAAAATGAATGGTCACATGCTATGTTTTTTTTCGCAATGCGAATATTATTTTAGCAATACATGGCCGTATTGCGAATATTCGAAATTGCGAATATATCCGCTGACATATTCGAGATATTGGCGAATTCTCGAATTGCCGATATTCGCGAAAAATATTCGCCATTCGAATATTCGAGCTCAACACTACTAGACAATAGTGACTGTACTTGAAATACTGACACATCACCTGCCTTAACTCCAATTTAAACTAGCGGCACTGCCGAGCTTCCGCCATGCTGTGACAAAACAGTACAGAATAAATACAAAATCGGGAACTGTACAAAAACCCAGCATAATACCATACAGAAACACATTAAACTGTTGGGGAGGGTGGGTGGGTGCTGCCCTGATCGAAAAGGCCTCTCCCTCTTCCGGCTCCAGGACAAAAGTGCCTGGAAGCCGCGCCCCTTCCGGGGAGGGCTGAGGCCACTCCCACGTCCATGGCCCTTCGTCATGGTGCCCTCCCACCTCCCTTCGTGCGGTTCTGGGCACCCTGGAACACAATTAGATTATTTCAGCTTGCCACTTAAATGTGATGGCTGAATTCATTTTCCTTTATTTTTCTTGTAACCCAAAAGCTAAATTAGAAAAAAGAAATGTCATACATTGAGATGCTATACATTATGATCCATCAACATGTGATGTACTGCCTTTCCCCACAATGTGAAAAAAATCCTGAAAAGTGTAAACTGTGGGAAGCGCACAAACACAACAACTTTGACTCTAGGATCTTTCCCATAATTACACATGTTATGAGCATGAATCGCTGGAGATTCCAGCACTGTAAATGGGTCAAATTCTGTTAATTAACATGGATGAGACTTTACCAAACAGTGTTACATAATGACATAGGAAACATATGCCCCTGGAAATCAATTTAAAATGTGATTGACGAACATCAGCTGCGGCTGTTCGCGAACAGGCGAATCGAACTTCTGCAAATACCCGCCGCAAACATGTGAACGGCAAACCTCCATTGACTTTTATGGAGGGAGAACTTCTCACACCTTCAGGTCATATTTGCAGCCAAAATACTAATAAAAAAGTCCAAAGGGTGCGACCACCTGGACAGTGTCATGCCAGAGGGGGATCAATGGGTAAACTTCTCCCCCAAAATATGGATTTTTTAAAATGCTGTTTTCTTCAGGTCTAATGGCCGGAAATCACGTCTAGATTACAGATTTTGCCAAACTTTACCGGACAGTACCTTCTACAGCGCATCACATTTAGTCAGATCTCTCTGCAATGCATAATACAGCATACCCCACCCCCAGAGAAGGACTTTTGTGGCGCAGTTGTGATGAACTACATGTAACAGAACACCTTAGCTATAGCTACAGATCACTGGACGGAGTATAATATCAAAGTAGCTAAGCGATCCCTCAATAAGCAGCAGCTCTCCCTATCTATGTAGTACTGGAGACACAGGACAGATGTTAAAATGGCCGGGACTTCTTTTATAAGGGGGGGGGGTCCTCCGGGAGCGAAAGGAAGTGTTATTGGCTGTACTGTCCCACCTGACTATAGGGTGTGGGGTTGCACTTTGTCTCCATGTTAAGGTATATGGAGCGGGTCGAACACCCATAATGATCGCCGGCATTGCGAACTGCGAACATGCCCTGTTCGCTGCGAACTGTCCGCCGGGCGAACTTTTCGGCCATCACTAGCTGTCACATGCTCAATAAGCAGCTGATTGCACCTATGATCATGGCACATGGCTACCAGAGTACTGCAGCTGAAGTAATGTGTATCTCCTAATAACAGATGGGATGACAGATATTCCTATTCTGTATCTGTACATTAGCTGACACACCTTAAAAACAGCCTACAGCTTTGCAGAGAAAACCTGCTGCTCGTTGTAAATTATCTTTCATGTGGTTTACATAATCTTAAAGTCTAAATAAGAAAAAAAAACTCTAAGCATGCAGGATTTTACTGCCTTGTTACAAGTAACTTAAGTCCAAAGGGCTTATTCCATTTTAGCTGGCCATACACGTGTCGGATTCCATGGCCAATTGATCACTCACCCGATCGATTCCGGCGAATCGCAGGTGTGATCAATCGGCCAATTAAGAGTATCCATCGCTGCATACCACCTTGTCCAACGGATTCCGGAACGATTCCGTGTCCGATTGTCCACCTCACAAATGGCAACTCCCCCTGATCTGGGCACAATCAATCTGATGGAACCAACATGTTGGTTCTCTGTCGGATCCGATTCTGGGCCCCTGAACGATCGGACCTGATCGATCGGACAAGGTGGGCTGCATGCGATTCCGGCACGATCGTTTGGCGTGCACTCCGGTGGGAATCCGACACGTGTATGGGGGCCTTTTCATTTCTCTCCTAGCCTTTTTAAAATGTAGATACGGTCCCAAATTTTTAAACTAGTTTATTTGGGAGTGAATTGCAAAGACCCCGAACAATGCATCATCACCAATTTTGTTATATTTTTAGAGTAAGTAGATTAAGGGCTTGTTTCCATATACGTCCGGAATGTCGTATACGCTTAGCGGGGACCCCCAACATAGCAGATACACTTACCTGCTCGGCAGAGACTCTGTCTTCACGGCGCCGAGCCGCTCCGCTGCTGCAAGGCTCAACGTAGTCGAATACGTTGATTCTTTGCACCGGCGGATGTGTAGACAGACCATCCGCCGTTCAGGCAATGTCTATCTGCTACGTCGGGAGCCCGCTAAGCGCATACGCTTAGTGGAGAGGGTCCCGACGTATGTGGAAACTAACCCTCACTTCGAAGTTACCATATTTTGCAGGCTATAAGATGCATTGCAATATTGCAGAGTCATGTGTTTTTTTTCTTCTTGTAACTAATGCTACTGGCTTAGCTTGGGTTACAAGAGAAGTAGAGACAGAGGGAAAAAACACCTGTGGGGTGATCTTCCCTTTGACAGATTCCCCGCCAACTGCAACTCAAGCTTGGCCTGTAGCCAATAGCTCCGTGCGTAACCTACAAGCAGACGGATCTTCCCTCTGGCTGCTTCCCCAGCTCTGCTGGCCAAGCTCAATGCTTGGCCCATATACAGGCATATTCCGCAGCAGCTGCAGCAACAGGCGGTTGTGCTTTCGATCTGTAAGGTGCACACATATCTCCCCCTCTCCAATTTTGGAGGAAAAAAGTGTGCCTTATAAACTGAAAAATAGTGATTGCTAAATTTTTGCAATGTTGGTGATGATGGCATGTTCAGTGGCTCAAAAAGTCAGTACCGTATTTTTCGGCATATAAGTCGGTTAAAATTTGGGTGTTTGGGATATTCTCGCCGTATAAGACTACCTGACTTTCAACCCCAGAAATCTAAAAATTTTATATAGTGTAATACAGTTGTGTATGAAGTGAAGTTTTTGTACAGCTATTTAATGTGTTCGAGCTTTAATCTCAATCTCCCTGCAATACCAATTCCAACCACAATGCACAATGTCGCTAGTGAGCACACTTGCCGTCAGTAGCAGCCAGTTACTTTCACAGACATCGGGAAGGCGAAGGAGGGGGCAAGGGGGAATTCTGAAGATCTCTCCCTCTGTTGGCTCCTGTCAGCCAGCGCGCAGCGCGAGGAGCATGGATTGGGAGAGCAGACCTCTGCGCTCCTCTTGATGGTTGACCCGAGACAGGAGAGCACCCTAGCACCCCTCCACCCCCGATGGCAACACCCCGCGTATAAGACAACCCCAGATTTATGAACACATTTTCCTGTGTTTAAAAGTCGTCAAATATGCTGGAAAATATGGTAATTAAAAATGAACAATCTTTATTGAAATGTAATCTGCTGCTGCGTTTGTGCAAACATTGTTCACCAATAATTTTTACAGATGATTTTTATCCAATTATATTAACAAAGCACATAAATATTGGCACTTCGACACAATGCTAACATTTGTGTCTCTATACACCACATGGATTTGGAATGAAACAAACACAATTTGCTTTATCTGCAGACGGTCAGCTTTAATTTGAGAGTATTTACATCCAAATCAGATGAACGGTGTAGGAATTACAACAGTTTGCATATGTGCCTCCCACTTGTAAAGGGATCAAAAGTAATGGGACAATTGGCTTCTCAGCTGTTCCATGGCCAGGTGTGTGAAACTCCCTCATTATCCCTGTCACTTTCAGTAAAGCAAGCCATCATTAGGCTGAAAAAAACAAAACAAACCCATCAGAGAGATAGCAAAAACATTAGGCGTAGCCGTGTGACCATAGAAAACAACAGAGGGTTCACCACAAGATGTAAACCCTTGGTGAGCCTCAAAAACGGGAAGAACAGATTAGAGTTTGCCAAACGACATCTAAAAAAGCCTTCATAGTTCTGGAACAACTTCCTATGGACAGATGAGACCAATACCAACTTGTACCAGAGTGATGGGAAGAGAAGAGTATGGAGAAGAAAAGCAATTGCTCATGATCCTAAGCATATCACCTCATCAGTGAAGCATGGTGGTGGTAGTGTCATGGCATGGGCCAACGGAACGGGTTCTCTTGTATTTATTGATTATGAAACTGCGGAAAAAATCAGCAGGTTGAATTCTGAAGTGTTTCGGGCAATACAATCTGCTCATATTCAGCCAAATGCTTCAGAACTCGTTGGACAGTGGTTTACAGTACAGATGGACAATGACCCAAAGCATACTGCAAAAACAAGCAAAGTTTTTGAAGGGAAAGAAGTGGAATGTTATACAATGGCCAAGTCAATTACCTGACCTGAATTCGATTGAGCATGCATTTCACTTGCTGAAGACAAAACTGAAGGAAAAAAATGCCCCAAGAATAAGCAGGACTGAAGACAGTTGCAGTAGAGGCCTGGCAGAGCATCACCAAGGATGAAACCCAGCGTCTGGTGATGTCTATGCATGGTAGACTTTAAGCTGTAAATGACTGTAAATGATTTGCAACCAAGTATTAACCCTCTGGGCGGTTTGAGCTTTTCGCGCCATTTTTTATGGCACGAAAAGCTTGTTTTACCCGCAATCGCCAGAGCCGTCTCTCCGCCCAGCCCTCTACACACCTCAGACGTCAAATAGACGCCAGTGGCGTGTGGAGAGGAGAGCGGTGCCCCCTCCATTAACATGGAGGTCTATGGCGCCGCCCCACCCCCCCGCCCCCTTCGGCGTCACAGATGACGCCGAAGACACGGGGCCGGAAGGCTCTGTAGAAGAGCCACCGGCACACAGAGAGACAGTGGTTTTGCCCAATCCCGGCACGGGCACAGTTTGATCAGTGATCAAACTGTGCCCGAACTGAGTTCGAGCAAACCGCTAGGGAGGTTAATAAGGGAAAGTTTTATTTAGGAATATGATTCTCTCCCATTACTTTTGGTCCCTAAACAAGTGGGAGGCACATATGGAAACTATTCCTACACCGTTCACCTAATTTTGATGTAAATACCCTCAAATTGAAGCTGACAGTAAAAGCACATAGTTTTATTCCCAATCCATTGTGGTAGTGTATAGAGCCAACATTTTATAATTGTGTCAATGTCCCAAAATTTATGGACCTAACTGGATATAAAAAAGAAAGAATACTAGTCTACATAACTTTTTGCCTCAAACATTTCAGTGTCAAAACTAAATGGGAGACCAAAGTTGGGTTACCGGTGCACAGTTATGACACTGGAATCTCAATGACTACATATTAAGCAATTTCCTCATGAGCTGGTCTATTCTCTAAATGCTGAATATGAAAAGAGGTTTCAGATAATGGCACACAGACATGCTATGCTTGTCTGTCATGAACATAACGATCAAAATAATATGGTGTCAACATGGACGTTAGGAACAAGGACACTAAGCGCACAACCTACTGCAACAAAGTAAAGTACAAAGATTAAGTTAAACATAGAAGACTCAATGTCTGATCTCCTACTAGCCCATGTGTGTTCAGCTGTGTGGCTACCGCTGGGTATGGCTGATATCCACATTGCTGAACACACATGGCCTAGTAGAAGAGAAGCCCCTGCTAAGCCTGCTCTGCACCTCTTTAAGGCTGAGTTTCCACTTGAGCGGAAGCCCGCGGCGCGGCTGCCGCCGCTAAGGACCGCCGCCGCTAAGAACCGCATCTCATGCGGTTTCTAGCGGCGGCCATTCATCCCTATGGCCGCGGTCAGTGCTGGGCGGCCGCGGAATTGCGCGGACGGCCGCCTAAAAACTAGGTCGACCGAGTTTTTAGGCGGCCGTCCGCGCAATTCCGCGGACAGGGGACCAGCGCCATTGAAGTGAATGGGCGCGGATGCAGCCGCGCCGCGGGCTTCCGCTTCTAGTGGAAACAAGCCCTTAATGTGAGCACTTTATTTTTTTTTACAGAACTTTACTTTGTTGCACTATGTTGTGTGCCTTGTGTGCTTGTTCCTATTTGTCTTTTACAGGGGGGCCACACCCTACTTTCATATTGGGAGCTGCACACCTCCACACTACTAAATCACCCACCCTTCATACTTACCCATTTAGATTTTTGCTCGTTTCCATATAGGCTGATGGCCTTGCGGGCCACTGACATCACTTACTGTGTGATTGCCGCTGCTTTATTACATGGACATTAGCTTGTTAGTAGTCCCAGGCAGGCAGGATATTCAGCAGATATTTACTATTCAAGGACATGATTTTTCAATAGCATGAGAGTGAACATGAACAAGCAAGTTAATTTGGGCTCTTAACCTAAAAATCGATGGGGGGGGGGGGGTTGGTTACTGACACTATGTGAGAACAATAAAAAGTATACACTGTATCACTACTTTATTTCAATAAAGCTTGTTTGGAAAAAAAAAGGTCATATAAAGCCCAGCTGTTTAAACCCACATGGTTCACCTACATCCCAAGTGCCCAACCTGCAGCCCAGGGGCCGCATGCGACCCTTTGGGCATTCGTTGCGGCCCCCCTTGGTTTTCCACTTGCAGCCCCAGAAACCTAATTGTTAATGCATAGGGCATAGGAACCTTTCCTCACCCAGGATCTTTTTCAGGAGGGAAGAGGAGGAGAGGGACTCGCTCTGGCTGAGCACATGAAATCCAATCAGCAACCCAGACAGCGTCTGAGCAAGTCCCTCACCTTACCAAGGATATTCTGTTCTAGGAGGATGTGTGCCTATGCTCCCACTATTCCACCAACGAACGGGGGATTATTGTATGTGGCAAATAACCTCAGAATAGAGGCACATAACCTTTAATGATATATATGACACAAAATGTGCATTACTGCACTACAGTGTTCCCTAATGCTTGAAGTATCATTAAAACAAGCTTTATTTAAAAAATGAAAAACAATCTCTTCTAGCTCTGTCTGCTGTCACTTTTAATTATAAATGCTTATACAAGTCAGTATAGATTGAAAATGTTATGTGCGGCCCTTTAGTGATGCAGAGGGCCGCACTTGTGGCCCTCCATATCAAATTAGTTGCCCACCACTGACCTACATACATGTAAATTATGATAGGATCTTACTCACAATGGATGTTACACATGGGTAGTTGCACGGCACTGGTTTGTGATTTATTGTCATAAAGTGTGTCATAAAGTGTGTGAAAGCTGACAAAACAGAAAAGTAAATGAATGGTAATGTTATAACTATGTTAAGAGAAGTGTAGGACAAGGACAGAGAAATGTCTTAGCTTTGTTTTAGATACAACTATAACAGAAAAAAATACACAAGGCAATGACATCATGAATATAATCTTGCTTGACTTGTATTTTGGTTAATTGCACCTGCTTGCCCTCAGGCTATGCTGGAGAGGTGCATATGCCTTGTGGGCAAGCTTGGCAAGTGCAGATATTTGACTTTTGCCTTTGTTTAAATCTTGTGACTCTGGCAGGTGAAATTGCAGGAAGGTTTTCAGCTGTTGTACAAGCTGCAGGGGAAAGGAGTGGACGAGGATCCCAAAGGGCTTTTCCATATTAACCAAGATACCGGATCAATTTACGTTCACCAGAAGGTTAGCTATGAAGACACCCCTCTGTTTCAGGTTAGTACTTATTTTTTATATTGTGAGAAAAAAAAAAAAAGAGAAAAGACAAGACTGGAACTGAATGGAATGTCAACAAAGCCCAGAAGCTGATCATGATCCTTTATTTATACACAACAGAAGAGGTTGGTTGTACAATGGACACCCTATTGGCCTATTTGGTAATCACAAGAGCCCAGTCACAGAATGACTATTAAAAGGTTACTACCTTCTCACATGCTATAAAGGAAGAATATTTTACCACCATGGCAAGGAGTTTCGGGCTTATGGACCTCTATGTGCAACAGCTGCCTTAACACTCTTAAGCCAGCCATACACAGTCGGATTCCATGGCCGCTCGATCACCTATCCGATCGATTCCGGCGATTCTGGCAGGAATCGCAGGTGTGATCGATCGGCCAATTAAGAGAATCCGATCGCTGCATACCACCTTGTCCAACGGATTCCGGGACGATTCCGTGTCCGATTGTCCACCTCACAAATGGCAACTCCCCCTGATCTGTGCAGAATCGGATCAAAAAGACCAACATGTTGGTTCTCTGTCGGATCCGATTCTGAGCCCCCGAACGATCGGACGTGATCGATCGGACAAGGTGGGCTGCACGCGATTCCGGCATGATCGTTTCGCGTGCACGCGCCCGGAATCGATCGGCCCGGAATCCGCCCGGAATCCGACTCGTGTATGGGGGCCTTTAGCCGGTTCATCCATAAAAACACATGATCCAATTGGCTGACTATTTATTATTATTATTAATATTATTATCATTTATTTATATAGCGCCAACATATTACGCAGCGCTGTACAATACATTAGAGTGGAGATACAAACACACAATAACACACAGGTACAGGTATGACATAGGAGGAGTAGAGGACCCGGACGGGCTTACAATCTAATAGGTTGGGGAACAAGGTACACAATAGGTGGGAGGATGGGACTGGCATGGTGATGATGTTAGGAATGAGAAGATGGATAGGCCAGACTAAAGAGGTGGGTTTTTAGGGCTTTTTTATAAAAGTGCCAAAAGCAGGAGCAAGTCTAATGGGACCAAGTAGAGAGTTCCAGAGAGTAGATGCAAGCCCTAGAGAAGTCCTGAAGCCTTGCGTGTGATGAGGTTATTAGCGGGGACTATGCTCATGTATATTTTAGAGAACAAAAATATGAATCCTGAAATACTTGGAACCTTTATCTTATGTTATCTAAAGGCTTTGGAAAGGAATTGTATGAAACTCACAAGTGAAGAATACTTTAGTAAACCCATGCGCTGGAGCTTCTACTTTTTTTGCCACACTCAGCACTGCCTGTACTTTTTTTGCTTTATATGACAAAATATCGCACAGACTTAAGTTTTAACACCCCAATTAAAAACAATCACCTTTCTAACAGATAATTACGTGCAACTTTCCATCTGGTGTAGTCTGTTCTCGACAGCTGCCATGTTGTACCTCACCACTGCCTTTGACTAGCTTGCTTAAACTGTGCAGCCTGCCAAAGTTCTCTGCAACTCTTATTTTTGTTTATGTTTACATGCAGTGGAAGTTCAACGCCATCAACAAAACTTCCATGAAAGTGGGTACAAGACTTGGCATTCATCTGAAGATCCTGGACATCAATGATAATGCCCCAGAGTTCAAAGAGAAGATGTTTTATGTGTCCGTTAATGAAAGCGCTGTGCAAGGTACAGTATAGAGAAAAGACTCAATGTACCATCTGCTCGCTACTGTCGGGTCAGCTCATTTGCTCTCTCGTCGGCTTGCTGCTAATTGCACAGCTAGGCACAAATTGCTATCTGATGTAATGGAAATAAACTGTATCTGTCAGGACTACACATCCGCTTGTTTTACAAAATACCAGTTATGTTTTCCTAATACCAGCGAATAAACACCTAGTTACCACAATCTAAATATTCAAAGGGAAAACTTTTTCACCTGTATTTATTATGTGTGAGGAGTTGTATTTTTTAATAGAAGTAATATATGTCGAGAAACCTTAATAGTATCTTGACCAGAGTCCCAAATTACAAATTGAAGAGTTTGGCATATAGCCAATCTCGTAGTGGTGGCACCTATTTGTCTGGAATATTCCAGCACAATACTTTTAATTGGTCAATAGTAAAAAAATTTGCGTAGAAGAACCGATTGAATAGAATATTATAACACTTTTAATAATTTATGATTCATCACAAAACAGAAAAATTTGTACATAATACAAAATAACTCCCGTGTATCGGAGAGTACAATATTGTACCTATGACCTCAAACGTAGACCTATAGCCTTGACGCGTTTCGCGGAATTGAACCGCTTCTTCAGAAGGATTTTTTAAGGTCTAAAATAGAAACATACAGTGGCTGTCAGATATCATATTCTGTGTAAATGTGGT
>CM070042.1:9663901-9675050 GCA_036250615.1 Ptychadena robeensis | reverse complement strand
GGTTGGACGGACAAGGACTTTTAATAAAGAAAGGACTTCAAATAAAGAAAGTGCCCAGGGTGTCAAAAAAAGGAACCACCCCTAGACAAATATGTCCTCTGACTGAGCAGGGGCTGATCTATGTCATTGATGTATTGCACCTTGAACAACTGATTCTGAAACCTTGAAAGTCCCCCAGCCCCTGCTCAGTCAGAGGACAAATTTTTCTAGGGGTGGTTCCTTTCTTGACACCCTGGGCACTTTCTTTATTTGGTTCACCCATAAGTTTTCAATATGAAATATGATGGCAGCTATATTAAAAGAAATTGCTATTTTGGAATGGAAATGTGGCAACTGCTATCATGGAAGTACCCCTATTCAATCTTCAGATCTAGAAAATGACCTGGAGATTGCCATCCAAGTTTGGTAAATCCTATTGGAAGGGTGAGTCAAGGGCTACTGGAAAGATTGGCACTTTTATTTCCTAAAATTAATCATGCCCCAGTTGAATATCTATATAACTTTAGATCTGTCTAACTTTAGCAATACTAGTTATTTAAACTAATAAGCTAAATATATAACTTATTACTGTAAGAATGAATACAAACAGTTAATGAAGAAAAAATTACCTAAAACTAAAAGCTGAATGGATCTGTCCTTCAACACAGCCTATATCAAAGTAGCTATTTACCAAACAAATCATTTTTTTCAAATTCTTTAGGTCTTCAAAAAATCTTGTGTTTATAAATATATGACTAGGAGCTAAATCTTCCATCTTCCATCTGCATTTTGAATAAATTCATGTTCAGAATATATCCAGTGGCCATTTTAATATTAATCCTTTCCTCATACGGAATATAGCTGTGGAATTTCACAGCTAGGCAGAAAAGAAAAGGCAGCGGAATGAATAGTCATTAGCGACATTGATGGCCCTGTGTGTCTGCTGGTTTTAAGGCCTAAGGACCAAATTGTTTCTCTCCATAACCATTAGATCTGTCTCTTTTAGGTTACACAATCCACACACTTTTGGCGTACGACAAGGATGAAGAAAGCAGCCCAAACTCAATCGTCAGCTATTTTATCCGGTCTCAAACACCCAGCGACCCGAATGTAGAGTTCACCATCAATAAAGACAAGGGGTTCATCTCATTCAAAGGGTGTCTAAAGTATGAGGTATGGCATCACAGATGCTGAATGGCAAGTTACACGTTTTTTAAAGAGTTCAGGATAGTACCTTAATCAAGTATAATACAACAACATGAAAGATTAAAAGGAAACCTGAATCCTCAGTCTGATGAAACCTGTCTCTTGGTGGCTGTGTGCCGGGCTTGCAAAATTAAACATTCAGCACCAAAAGACATTGCTTTCCGGGTATACTCTGTATACTTCCTATTTCAGACAGGAATGAACTGTCTGCCTGTCTAGTCAAGGATATTTTAGCAGCAATGCTTGCTTTTAATGGAGAATGTATGGACCCTCTAGACATCCCATTGCTGAATTTGTTGTATGCTAGATGAAGGGGGAATAAGAGTATGCCCCACATTACCAATTTAATAGCCAGAAATGCCTCTTTACTCCATTGGACACAAGGTTGTGTCTAAAGCCCCCTTAAGATTGATCCATACAATCTCCATTAGATCTACCAACAACTGTGTAGTATAGTGGCCTCCCTGATAGAATACACAGTGATTGGAAGGTATATATCACTGCTATGTAGAGCTGGGTCCTCCCTGATAGAATACATAGTGATTGGAAGGTATAGATCACTGCTATGTAGAGCTGGGTCCTCCCTGATAGAATACATAGTGATTGGAAGGTATATATCACTGCTATGTAGTGCTATGTAGTGCCGGGTCCTCCCTGATAGAAAACATGGTCATTGGAAGGATTAGAAAGGTCCTCATATTACATGGTTTTGGTAGAACAAAATTTGATTGTACAGAAATTGTATGGAAAGATTGTAAAGCTAGCCACACATGGTTCGATTTTGGTTCAATCGATGCTCGATTAGATGATTTTTTTCATCGATTGAACCAAAATCGAGAAATGCCCACATGGTACGATTGACGATAATTGTTCGATGAAGGCAGAAAAATGTATCAAATTTTGATCGGACATGTTAGAAAATCATCATCGATTGTGCCAAAATCATTTTGTAATCGTGGATGTTTGTGGTGTTTCTCCTGGATCGATTAGATTCGATATAATAACATAGACCACTTCAATCATTTCCATACCAAAATTGGCGATTTTAGTAATATTTTGGAATCAAAATCTCACACAATCGCAAACTCAATGTGGGGTGTATGTTGATGCGATTAAGATCGATTTTCGATTAGACGATTGAATTCCTAGATCTAATCCAGCATCGATTGAACCAAAATTGAACCGTGTGTGGCTAGCTTAAGGCTTAGCCAAACCATGTTGTAGAAAAACCTACCTTACAGCTGATCACAATAATTGTGTTAATGTGCAACATGATTTGTTTTCATGAATCTCTCATCCAGGTGAACAAGAAGTACAAGTTGGTGATTGAAGCAAGAGACAACGGTGTGCAGATACAGCAAAGCAGCACCTGTGAGGTCCATGTGACTGTGCTAGATAGAAACACCAATGCTCCAACATTTGCATCAACATCTGTACGTACTTAAAGACAAAGATGTGGATAAATGTGCTAGAACCAACCTGAGTGTGTACTGATTAATCAATGTTATTAAACATTTATAGCATGCCCCTCAGCGTGACTGTAGACTAATGCCTGCCATACACATGCCGATGTGTGCAGGCAGACTACCCCCGATGTCGCTCCGGGAGGCTAACGTGATGACGTCATCACGTTAGCCTCCCATTGCATTCTGGGGCCCCACAATCGGCCAGGCACCCTTTGTGTGCCGGCCATAAGCAGCGATGGAGACGCCGTCTTCATTGCTGCTTATGGCATCGGCCCCCATCGGCTCAGATTTTCCGACATGTCGGATCTCTGGCCGGCCGAGAAGTGGGGCGACAGGGATCTGTCGCCCCATGTGGGGACATGCCGATAAACGGCCGGATTTTAACCTGACCGACGGCGAGAGCGCGCACGCCCGTCGGTCAGATTAAAATCCGGCCGTTTATCGGTATGTGTATGGCCAGCATAACAGTAATTGTATTAGTGAACAACAGAATAGTCATTTTGTTTTCTCCATTGTTCTATTGATTTTTTATTTGCTACCTGCTATGGCCATTAAGTGGTTAAACGAAGGTCATCATACCATGGTACTGGTATTATTCTTTGCTTCGTGGACAAGTTGTGGACAAATGTTTTAAAAAATGGCTCAAACATTTCCTGCTTTAGTATTTCTAGATCTTTTTGTCAGTTGTTTCTTTGGTGTGTTAAAGTAAAATCACAAGCATATTAGAAGTTTCTAAAAGGTTTATTGACAATTACATCAAGTTTATGCAGAGTCAATATATGCAGTGTTGGCCCTTCTGTGCAATTTTCCCTGACTTGCCATGAGTCTACCTCTGGGCCAAATCTTGACTGATAACAACCCATTTTTTTTTTTTATAATTGAGGTTGATTGTAGTGATGAGCAGCACAGGCAATATTCGAATTCGTGATATTTCACGAATAATTCCACTAATATTCGATTTTATATTCGGAATATTCGAATATTCACGGTATGACCATGTATTGCGAGAATCATATTCGCATCGCAAAAATCTTTAAAATGAATGGTCACATGCTATGTTTATTTATGCAATGCGAATATTATTTTTGCAATACATGGCCATATTGCGAATATTCGGAATTGCGAATATCCGCCGACATATTCGAGATTTTGGCGAGTTCTTGAATTGCCGATATTCGCAAAAAATATTCGGCATTAGAATATTCGAGCTCAACACTAGTTGATTGATGTTGATTGGAGTTTTATGGATGTTTTTGCTTGTTCACCCTCCTCTTAAGGATTGACCATAAGTTCTCAATTGGATCTTGAGGTCCTGGAAGTTTCCTGGCCATGGACTTTTATATTTGGACTTTTTATTTTAATGTTTTGTTCCCTGAGCCACTATAAATGATCACGTTAGCCTTATTGATTGGTGCTCCATCTGCTGGAAATGGCATTGTTTTCATCAAACTGTTCTTGGAGCGCCCTTCTTGACACTAGGCCTCACTGTGTGTGTTGCCACCATGCTTGAGAATTTTCTTCACCTGAATCCTGCAGCTGACTCATGTTTAGGAGGTGGTCCTGGTGCTTTCTGGACTTTCTTGGGTCTTAGCAGATCCTTTTGTAACATGGCTGAAATGCAGTTGAAAGAGTGTTTTGGGATTTGAATTATATACAAGGCACAGAAAGACTTTGCAATTCATCTGAACACTCTTCACCATTATAAAAACTGAAGAAGTAAGAAAATATTTGTGTCAATCTCAAAATCTTTGGCCACAACTGTAGGTGTTTATTTTTCTGTTGGGGAATGGGGGGGGGGGGGGTATAGTGTGACTGTATTGTTGGCATTAACAGGTGTTTATTATTATAGTCTAAAAAAGACAAATCCATTGTATCAAATTATATTAGGCATTCTGTGTTTACTTTCAAGACTATTAGAATATCATGCATAGGTGTGGATTTAAGTGATGGCCAATGATTGGCAATCCCACTTCTGATTATTTCATAAAATGAAGGTAATGGTAAAGGTAATGTTTCATAAGTTTTTAACCGACAAATGGGAACATGGACACAAGGTGCACATCCTAATGCAACAAAATAAAGTACTGTAAATTATAAAATAAACAACAAAAAGATAAAATATTTACACCAAGGAGTGAACTCTTCATGATGTGTGGTTAACAGAATGGCATCACTTCCAGGTTATGGGTTATGGGTTACAGATTCTGGAGGGCTCAGTAGGGTCAATGGGGTGCATTTCGATCGGCAGGTCTTTGTCAACTAAGATAGTTGACAAAGAGCTGCCACTCAAAATGCAGCCAGTTTCATAAACGAAACAGGCCGGATATTGCTGTAATGTGCCCATGTCTGTGCTAGACCAATACTTGTTTTTTTCCCCAAAAGTTTCTACAACCTATTTTTATTCCGAATATTAATCGCGAATATGGGCAATTCGGAAATTCGCGAAGATGGTGAATATATTGCCGAATATTCGCAATTCTGGATATTCGGTATTTTTTATCCATTACACATGCCTCTCAATGCAAGTGGACGAATGGGAAGGCTGCAACAAGAGCTTAGCAACACCATCAACAGTTTTTTAAATTAATATTGGGGTGATGCGAATATTGTGAGAATCGTCACTTAAAAAATGTGCATAAAAATTTGCGCCATGTTAAACATATATTGCGCGCGCGTCAATTCGCAATAAAAAAATGCCGATATTCGGCATAAAAAAAAAAAACAGAATATTGCCGAATGCGAATATTTTCCGAATGATTTCCATAAAATTCCCGGCATGAATACGAATTTTGCCTATGCCGCTCATCACAAATTATGCCTTTCACAGATGCTTTGCAATTTACTCACAAAGCCCACCTGCAAAATGTTACAATTTTCATCTTATGACTCAAATATAAGCCAAATAAAAAATTTTCAGCACATTTTGGCAGCGTATACTAGAATATAAACGTTAATTAAGTGGATTTATGTTTTAAGGTCCAACCAAATTAAGAAAAAGCTGCACATTTGTAAACAATGTATATTTTTAAATGTTTACTTAAAAATCTAAATCTTTGTCCTTCTGGAGGAGAGCTTTATACATAAGGTTTGGAGAATGAAAATCTTCTCTCAGATGTGAGTACTCACTAGTAGAGATGGGCCGAACTGTTCGCCGGAGAACAGTTCGGCCGCGAACACGGCATGTTCGCCGTTCGCCTCGCCGGCGGACAGTACGGGTGTTCGACCCGTACTGTTCGCCGGCCAGAAGAAGGTCTAAATTCTTCCTCCGGCAGGATCACAACCTGTGTAATCCTGCCGGAGGAAGAATCTTTTCACTACAGAAGCCGGTCTTGTAGTGAGAAGACCGGCGGAAAAACCGGATGTGACGTCAGTGACGTCACATCCTGCGGCCGTAACCAGGAACTATGCGTTCCAGGTTGCGGTCCACGGACCGGATGTGACATCACTGACGTCACATCCGGTTTCTCCGTTTCAAATTCCCCGCCTAGAGGCGGGGAATTTGAATATGTCCGCGAACAGAGCGGACGACGAACATCTTTGAAGTTCGACCCGCCCTGTTCGCGGACACCCCAGGGAGGGTTCGCGCCATCACTACTCACTAGTAAAGATGGTTGAACTTTTAAAAAAAACAAACCAGTTCGAGTTTGTGAGTTAATTGCAAAGCCCCTGAGCATGCTATCATCGCCAAACTTGGCGTAAAAAGTATTTCTCTCACACCAATAGCTTTTGTTCAAAATCAAGTCAAAATTTTTACATTGACTTTAAACTTAATTTATGCAACAACCACACATGCTAGAGCAAAACTTTTTTTTAACAAAATGTTTCCACAACACTTCTCTACATCTCCAGCAATTTTTGTGATGATACTATGTTCAGGGGCTTTGCAATCAACCCACAAATTAGCTAATCAAAAATTCGTCCATCTCTACTCACTAGGCTAGCTTGGCAACAAACTGCAGCACTAAGAAATGAGAATATTTATCTAAAGCCCCCCATAGACAGGCCGATTCCCGGCCATAGTTGCAGCCGACCAACCGGCGTGTTCGCTCCCGCCGAGCACATAAAAGTTGGCCGGCCGCAACTATAAGGGAGCCCACCTTGAGTTTGTTAGAAAAAAAGCCGGCAAGTCGGATCGCACACGGATCCGTCCTGCTGTTTTTTTTTCTGCACGATCCTGCTGCAGGCAGTTAGCTCTGAGGGGAAGTCTCCTACCCCTGGAAGTCTCCTCCCCCTCCGAGTTAATTGGCTACAGTCTGACAGGAATCGCGTGTGTTAGTGGAACACACAGGATTCCTGTCCTCTCTGTAGCCGACTCCTCACAGCGTGGTGACGTCCCTAGGAGTCTGCTAAAAGCCGGCCATAGATCAGGACGTCTTAAAGCGATTCTGCAAATACCTTCTTTTATATAACACTAGATTCACCATTTTCCACTTTTCTTCATACCGAGCACATTTTCTGCCTATAACCAAATACTTGAATGAATGGTAAAATGAATGATTAGTAACCATTTCATTATCAGGACAACTGTTTAACGCACTAAATACTTTGCCTATTCTTCGATCTTCCAATTTGTAAAGAATATTTCCTTTCAACAGCTAAGTGCCACTGTACCAGAAAATGAAGGCAACGTGACTATCTTGAGATTTGGAGTAATCGACAACGATACACCATATACTGCGGGGTGGAAAGCACTGTATTCAATAATTGAAGGAAATGATAATGAAAACTACGAGATTGTAACAGACCCCAAAACAAATGAAGGCATTCTTACTGTGGTGAAGGTAATTCTAAAAGTAGAAAATGTTATGAAATGGTTTGGCCGAATGTAGCGTGCATGTAGCATAGTATTTTTTATCATAAGTTGAATGCGTCCTAAAGAAGTCATCTTAAGTAGTGAAGAAATTGTAATAACTTATGTGATTACAATATTTGTTTTAAAATATATTTTAAAGTTTTGGATATAAAGAAGGATTTTAATTTGTATGTTTAGGTCAGGGGTGGGCAAACTAAGGCCCGGGGGCCGGATCCGGCCCATTTAGCTTTCTTTTCCGGCCCTTTTGCACCTTGAAAAAATGCTCCCCTTGTTCTCTGAGTGCACATGATGCCTAGAGGTGTTCAACCATTGTCTTGGAGACCATGCAGTGGTGTTTATGACACTGTGGGCGCATCCTCATGGTGACAACAGGAAGTCTCTAGGAATTAACTCTGCTCATTGTAATGAATGAGCATTTCTCTGTAAGTGCAGGAAATTTAACAACGTCACACATAATTAGTGGTGCCCGTGATGCATGAAATTGGCACCAAATGGTGGGTTGGCCATTATACGCTCTTGGTCCGGCCCCTTTATCAAATCTAAGAAGCCAATGTGGCCCATGAATCGAAAAGTTTGCCCACCCCTGGTTTAGGTCCTGTTTTAATGCACACTGACCTGTATGTTAATGCATTTGGAAAATGTTCATGCATATGCCAAAAATGCACCCTTACTTACTGTTCTGTCTGAAATCAGCCCACCTTGACCGATCGACCCCGTCCGATCGTCATGGCCCCCAAATCGGATCGGCCAGAGAATGAACCTGTTGGTGTTTTCTGATCGATCGGGCACACATCAAGGGGCGTTGACATTTGTGAATCGATCGACTGGTAACAGAATCGTCCAGGAATCGGTGGCCTAAGGTGGTAGGCACAGACTTGTATGGTCGATCGATCAACGCCTGTAGCTTCACCGGAATCGATCGGATGGTTGATCGATCGCTCAGGAATCGACACGTGTATGGCTAGCTTTAGAGTTGTCCGTTGTCCCTGAAATATGAGATTAAAGGGAAGTTTTTAAGTGAAAAGCTATCCTACTTGCTGCCAAGGTATGCTTTGGCTTCTCTTTATATATGCTTTAAATGCAGTCATCACAGACCCAGACTAAGGGCCATTTCACACTATATGCGCTGCGGTGCGTTTTTTTACCGCAAGCGTTTTTTTACTGCACGCGTTTTTACATAGACAACCAATGTTACCATTTACACTGTATGCGGTGCGTTTTTATAAACTCACTGCTGTATTCATTTTTGACTTAATTTTCCTGCATTTTTCGTTAATTTGTTCAAAAAAACGCAAACACAAATGCAAACCGCAAAGTAATGTCAAAAACGCATGTGTTTCTGCATATATGCGGAAACGCATGCCTATAAAAAAGGCATGCCTTTAAAAGACGCATATAGTGTGAAATGGCCCTAATAAGAACATTGTATGGTTTACATCAGTGGTGGGCAACTTAGTTGATATGGAGGGCCACAAGTGCAACCCTTGCCATCACTAAAGGGCCGCACATAACTTTTTCAATCTGTACTGACTTGAATAAGCATTTTTTTTATGTGGGAATGACAGCAGGCAGAGCTAGAAGACATTTTTTTATATTTTTTTTTTTACTTATTTTAAATGATACTTCAAGCATTAGGAAACACTGTAGTATGGTGTTGCACATTTTGATTCAGAGGTTATGTGTTGATTAAAGGCCCCCATACACGTGTCGGATTCCCACCGGATTCCGGCACGATCGATTCCGGGCGCGTGCACGCCAAACGATCGTGCCGGAATCGCATGCAGCCCACCTTGTCCAATCGATCAGGTCCGATCATTCAGGGACCCAGAATCGGATCCGACAGAGAACCAACATGTTGGTTCCATCAGATTGATTCTGCCCAGATCAGGGGGAGTTGCCATTTGTGAGGTGGACAATCGGACACGGAATCGTCCCGGAATCCGTTGGACAAGGTGGTATGCAGCGATGGATACTCTTAATTGGCCGATTGATCACACCTGCTATTCCCGGCAGAATCGCCGGAATCGATCAGGTGAGTGATCAATTGGCCATGGAATCCGACACGTGTATGGCTTGCTTTAGAGGTTATGTGATGCAATATGAGTTCATATGCATTATGCATGAACAGTTTTCGGTTTCGGGGGCCGCAAGTGAAGGACTGAGGGAGTTGCTGAAAAACGACCAAAGGGCCTCATGCACCTAGGTTTTACATTCAGTCTTTATGTGCACCTATACCTAGCTTCCCACCAATTTTGGATAATGCTAAAAATAGCTTTTTTTGTTTTTTGTCTACAAACTTGATAGATCCACAATTTGTCATAGTGATCATTCTCACAAAGCCACCAAAAGAAATCAAACATTTTATAGCAGGAGGTGAGAGGAAAACTATTTTAAGCCCCCCATACACGTTCTAATTTTTCGTACGAATTTTGCCCAACTGACCAACGTGGTCGGGAGATTAATCAATCGGGAGAATAATCGGATGCGGAATTATGTACCCGACCGATCCCGAATTCTCAAAATTGGCCGAGACCGCTTCGGACCTGTCCATAAGTTTTGGTCGATCTGCTGTTAATAAATAGTGTCGGGCCCATAGATCGGTGATAATTCGATTTTTCGTGCCAGCCGACCGACTATAACGTTTAAGGTGAAAATCAGGTGACACGATCGGACGGAAAAATCCGTTGGGAGACAAATCGGAACGTGTATGGGGGCTTTACATTGATAATGGTTTCAATTTAAAGAGATCTCTTATTAGGTTACCTGTGTTTTTAAACTAAAAGAAGTGGTGAAAAACTTTCCAATGTAACAGACATAATTCACATACACAGTCACTGGTCTCCTGGGAAGTTCCAAAGGCTAGGAGAAGGTTCACCCAGTCAACCAACATACAGTCAGGTCCATAAATATTGGGACATTAACACAATTTAAAAATTTTTGGCTGTCAGTTACAACAGTTTGCATATGTGCTTCCCACTTGTTCAGGGACCCAAAGTAATGGGACAGAATAATAATCATAAATCAAAACTTTGCCTTTTTAATACTTGGTTGCAAATCCTTTGCAGTCAATTACAGCCTGAAGTCTGAAACATTGCATAGATATCACCAGACGCTGGGTTTCATCCCTGGTAATGCTCTGCCAGGCCTCTACTGCAACTTCAGTTCCTGGTTGTTCTTGGGGCATTTTCCCTTTTGTCTTCAGCAAGTGCAATGCATGCTCGCATTTAGGTCAGATGATTGACTTGGCCATTGTGTTCTGAAGCATTTGGCTGAATATGAGCAGATTGTTTTGCCCGAAACATTTGAGAATTCATCCTGCTGCTTTTGTCAGCAGTTTCATCATCCATAAATACAAGAGAAACAGTTTGGCAGCCATACATGCCCACGCCATGACACTACCACCACCATGCTTCACTGATGATGTGGTATGCTTAGGATCATGAGCAGTTCCTTTCCTTCTCCATTTGTCTCCATCTTCTCTTACCATCCCTCTGGTGTTCTTGGTCTCATCTGACCATAGGATGTTGTTCCAGAACTGTGAAGAATTTTTTAGATGTCCTTTGGCAAACTCTAATCTGGCCTTCCTGTTTTTGAGGCTCACCAATGGTTTACAACTTGTGGTGAATAGTGATGGCGCGAACCCGGAATTTGATGTTCGCGAACGGCGAACCCCATAGACTTCAAT
>CM070042.1:9617719-9627972 GCA_036250615.1 Ptychadena robeensis | reverse complement strand
CACCTACACACAACTTAAACACCCACCCCTCATACTGACTCCATTTTACTCTGCAATCTTAGCTCAGGCCCCATACACCACCTGAGGGCCTTTCTGGCCACTGATATCACTGTAGCTGTGTAATCACTGCTGAAGGTTGTGCGCAACTACCCATCATCTTTCTTCAGTTTTTCCAGATTCTGTTTCTAATATTAGGTACCTGGGCTTATATTAAAGTCAGCTTATACTCAAGTATTTAGGGTAAATAGAATGTAACCTATCTGGAATATACCTATTCTGTGTATTTAGCAGTTTGACTGGAATTGTGCTTTAACCTTCTGAGCGTCTGGCCCGAGTTAACACGGGCTGAATTTCATGCATCATGAAACTCAGCCCCAGTTACCTAGAGTCTTACTATGGCGGTCGGGAGCACCGGCATGTATGCCGATGCTTCCGGGTCCGCCCCCGATCGCGTCACCAGTGACGCGAAGGGGGCGGGGGTAGGCGGCGCCATAGACCTCTGTCAAACTGGAGGGGCATCGCCTTTCTTCAGCATAAGTCCGGCGTCTCCAGTGACGCCGGGCTTATGTTAATGCCCTCCAGCCGAGCAGGAAATCACGGCGGAGCATATTGTGCTCCGCCGCGATTGCCCGTGGCACGGTTATGAAAAAACCGCGCCACGTGGCAAACGCTCAGAGGGTTAACTATCTATTAACTATGCATTTCCCCCTTAAGCTCACCTTCTCCATAAGACACTGTGTTGTAGTATTGTGTTTTACCACAATCTACATTTCATCCATTATTGCGCAATTTGTTATATGCCAGACAGAAAATTCAAAGTATCCAATGGGCAATATTCCATAACATAATAACAATAAAACTTTAACACTGTCATATTTCTCTAAGATATGAGAGATGGTACGATACATTTCTCACTAGAGGAGAAACTATATTCTATTTTAGACACCTAACGATTGCTTCCAGATCTCTAACAACACAGATCAACAAACAGGACAAAAATAATGATCTTGCACTAACAAATTATAGTATTTTCTCCAAAAAAAAAACACACTCTCCTTAAGTGTTACAGTATGTCTTCAAGCTAGTATAGTGTTTAAAAATATAATTATCTAAAGATTACATATAAATGTGTCAAGGAGAAACAAGAAACGGTATAGTAACTGTACATCATTTCGCCTGCCAGTGAAATAGCCTATCAGCTTTACAAATTAAACCCAGTTGGTTAGTTGCCAACAGCTTCTTACTTTAAAAGAAAAGATTTGTTTTTGTCTTGGGTGGAAGTGCATTGGTGCATCATAAGAAACCTGTAGACGGAGATGTAGTCTGTTATTACCCTCCTGAAATGTATGATTTGAAACTTTTACTGGTTTTAATGACTTTAGAACTAAACATTTGAAAAGAAAACAATTCCTAAAAAAACCTGAATTGATTGACCAAAAGTAAATGATGGGAATGGAGCAAAAAAAACAAAAGGCTATGTTTCCACATAGCAAAAACAAAAGAATAATGTTGGGGCGAGGGTGGGGCTTTTGAGGCACAGTTGCAACTAACAAAAATTTTTATATAAAATTGGTCTTTATTCACTCTTGACCATCCATGAATAAAATTGTATTACAATACAACCATAATTAAAATACACTTAGTGTGATTGAGAGTTCACCTCATACATTTAGATTATAATCATTGTGGCAAGTTGGGGAATCGCTCATGGGCTGCAGGGATCGTGGTTCAAAAGTATTAAGCTAGCCATACACGTGTCGGATTCCATGTCCAATCGATTCATCATCCGATCGATTCCGGCGATTCTGCCGGGAATCGCAGGTGTGATCAATCGGCCAATTAAGAGTATCCATCGCTGCATACCACCTTGTCCAACGGATTCCGGGACGGATCGGTGTCCGAGTGTCCACCTCACAACTGGCAACTCCCCCTGATCCGGACAGAATCGCATGAGAAAGACCAACATGTCGGTTCTCCGTCGGATCCGATTCTGAGCCCATGATCAATCGGACGCGAACGATCGGACCAGGTGGGCTGCAAAGATTCCGGCACGATCGTTTGGCGTGCACGCGCCCGGAAGCGATCGTGCCGGAATCCAGTGCGAATCCGACACGTGTATGGGGGCCTTTAGGCAGAAACACTGTCCTTCAATGCAAAACTCAGGCATCCACCTGTGGGCTTTTATTGTCAGCCAGATTAACAAGTCCAAAAACAACACAAAACAAATGAACAGATCAGAAAACACCAATAGGTTGGTTCTCTGGCCGATCCGATTTGGGGGCCATGTTGATCGGTCGGGGTCGATCGCTCAAGGTGGGCTGCACTCGATTCCTCGTCGATCGATCGGCGTGCACGCGCCAGGTGATTGATCGGCCAGGAATCATGTGGAAAATCGACCTGTGTGTGGCCACCTTAACATAAATAGTGTTGCGATTAATTCACAAAGTCGTCTGGGCAAATCTAAAAAAAATATGACACTGACACTTTTATGTTCACAGAGGCTGAATGCTAATATGACTGATACAGAATTGTACAAGCCTCGGGTGTATGCGGAAGAAGGAGAACTTTCTAGAGCATCCTCTTTGGACACCATTAGCATCTCGGGAACAAGTATCCGCATGTCGAGTCTGCAAAGTTTTGGATCCAAATTCAACATTCTTGAGGGTATCTGCGAGGAGCATATGAATCTTCCAAAGACTGACATACAACAGAAGCCTTAAGTCATCAAGAATAGATTGTGTGCCAAAAGAGAATGGAGGCACCACACTTGAACGTTTGTGATAAAAGTGTAAAGGAAGAAAAAACTTAGGCAGTAAATATGACTACCTGTATATTTGTATTTTTTTCTATGCAGCCAGTCATTGGTTTCTCTTATATCTCTAATATAATAGTAGGAGCCTAAACACAGATTCTTATGTCTGTATTCTGAATGAGCCTTTTAGCATTCAGTGCAGGGAAAGACACTTTGTTGTCTCCACGTACAGTACATGGGACATAAGATATGTGATGACTCAAGGGAATGATATCATTGGGAAAGGGTTTGTAACAAGTTAGGGTTCTTCAAGGTTTTAAGGCCCCCATACACCGGTCCGATTCCCAAGGGATTCCGGGACGATCGTTTCTGGGCGCGTGCACGCTAAACGATCGTCCCGGAATCGCGTGAAGCCCACCAACATGTTGGTTCTCTGGCAGATCCGATTCTGGGCCCCCGATCGATCGGATGTGATTGATCGGGGGCCCAGAATCAAATCTGCCAGAGAACCAACATGTTGGTCTTTCTGATCCGATTCAGCACACATCAGGGGGAGTTGCCATTTGTGAAGTGATCGACCGGGCATGGAATCGTCCAGGAATCGGTGGCCCAAGGTGGTAGGGACAGGCTTAATTGGGCGATCGATCGGACATCCGATTCCCTCTGGCATCGCGGAATCGATCGGATGGGTGATCGATCGGCCATGGAATCGGAACATGTATGGCTAGCTTTACAGTTATGTAGATTTCTTCTGAAAACGTAATAAGGACGTGGATAGTGCTTACCAACTCTCTAGTCCAGGGGTAGGTAACCTTTAATATCAAAAGTGTCAAATTGCCCCCAGAGCAATTAACCCCAAAACATTATCAGCATGCACTGTGTTACCCACCACACACTGCTGCACGCATCTTATACACTCATCACAAGCAGTATGGGAAACACTGACGATGTGCACTGTTATCGCTAACACATGCATTGCTGGTACACAATGCACATATAGAATGGGATAGAGCCAAAACACTGTATATAACACCTCTTTATTTTTTGTTTCCTGCTACCTGACACACATATCCCCTGTTTAGTGACTTTAATGCAGTGGTTCCCAAACTTTCACCATTTCTATTTAGGAACATTATCAAGCCCCCCCCCTCCCTATTCAAACACAGGTTAAGAATGGTTCCCCCCTTTGCATACCTTCGTATCCTCCTCCTGGGGACCCTCCCCCCGTTTGTGGTACCACTGCTTATGGGAGTTGATGGATTACTGTTACATTTTTCTCTTCTTTGCAAGCATGTACAGCTTGGTGTAACAGAGTAGGCTTGCTGGCAGCCAGGGAACCCCAACAATGATCAAAGAGCCATGGGGTTATACCCCTGGCTCTAGTGTAAGCCGCCATAGAGGTCCCGATCTATGGCCGACTTCTACCAGAACTCAATCACGTGAAGGAGTCGGCAAGAGAACGGACAGCAATCCCGTGCTTTTCCACTAAACCATGCGATTCTGTCAGTCTGTAGCCAATTACAGGGAACCCTCCCCATCCCCAGTAACTGCCTGCAGCAGAAATCGGTGTATCGGGCAAGAAAAAGAACACAGGACGGATCCGTGTGCGATCCGACCTGCCGGCTCTTTTTGTCAGATCCTCATGGTGGGCTCCCTTATAGTTGCGGCCGACCGACCTTTATGTGCTCGGTGGGAGCGAGCACGCTGGTTGGTCGGCTGCAACTATGGCCGGGAATCGGCCTGTCTATGGGGGGCTTAAGCCTGCACCACCATGAGGATCTGAATGAACAGGAACTAACTGACTCAATATCTGCATCCTAAACTATGTTATATGATGGCCTTTCTAAACTATCCTCCAGATCTCTAGCCAAAGCAGAGAGGCCTTTGCAATATATAGTTTTGGGTGGATATAATGGAAATAGTACAAAGAGATTTAAGGGTATGTGACAAGATTTAATATCTAGCGGCCCTATCCACAACCCGCATATCCTGTGACAATCATAATTTTCCATGTATTCCGTAACTGATACATGTCTGGAGTGCCATTGATTTACACAGATGAAATGTATTTTGAACTAATTTGAAAGTATAGTTATATACCGTATATACTCGAGTATAAGCCGAGTTTTTCAGCCCCAAAAAATGGGCAATAACAAACTCCACACTGCCATCTAGTGGCCAGTAACTAGTACAGATACAATTAATCAACTATCTCCATAGTGTTCCAAAATAAGAAATGCATTTTACAATTCATCCTGTAATTATAATAATCCTGTGTTCTCTTACATTTATTGATGATGTGGCACGAAGATGAATCCTGTTTGATTAATTCCTTGGGGCAATGGTGGTTTCTCTATATTTTTTCATTTAGAAAACTCCACTATCTGACTGCATTTCCCACCCTCGGCTTATACCCGAGTCAATACGTTTTTTCAGTTTTTGTAGATAAAATTAGGTACCTCGGCTTATACTCGGGTCGGCTTGTACTCGAGTATATACGGTAGATTTTACATGACATGCATTATGTATTCTCAGGGAACAATGAACAGTGACTGGCTTATCATGAGTAAAGGGAGATAATAACGTTGCCATTTACCCACATGTTTATTATCTATGCTACACATGTAGTTAGAATAATTAGTATATCAAAGTTCTGACATAGATCTTGTACAAGAAGAGTATAGACTAGTTATTCATCATTACCAGATTATTTCAAGGAGCAAAGATGAAATGCAAAGAGCAGTAACCAGTAGTGATGAGAGGCATAGGCAATATTCGAATTCGTGATATTTCGCGAATAATTCTATTAATATTTGATTCTATATTCGAAAATTCGAATATTCGCGGTAATACCATGGATTGCGAAAATAATATGCGCAAATCATATTCGCATCGCTAAAATCTTTAAAATGAATGGTCACATGCTATGTTTATTCTCGCAATGCGAATATTATTTTCGCAATACATGGCCATATTGTGAATATTCGGAATTGCGAATATCCGCCGAGATATTCGAGATATTGGCGAATTCTCGAATTGCCGATGTTCGCGAAAAATATTCGGCATTCGAATATTCGAGCTCAACACTAGTAACCAGCACAAACCAGAGCACAAGTAGCCAAAAGCCTGGCAAACACACGCCAAATAGCAGCCGATTTTGCCGCTGACCGACGGGCGTGCGCACTCGCGCCGTCAGTCGGTGGCAAAATCGGCCGCCATTCGGCGTGTGCCCCCATGGGGTGACAGATCCCTGTCGCCCCACAGCTCGGCCAGCGAACGGACATGTCCAAAGTGCCAGCAAATGCCATTAACTTCAATAAAGACCGGCGTATTCATTGAAGGTAATGGCCGGCACACAAAGGGTGCCCAGCCGACTAAAGCAGCCCCAGAATGCACCGTGATGACGTCATCACGTTGCATTCCAGAGCTCATCGGAGCTAGTCTGTCGGCACCCGTCTGTGGGTGTATGGCAGGCAAAAGTCTCATTCATCCAGGTCATTGTTTATCTGTAGTGTTTCATTCAAATCAACCGGAATTGCTGTGTTTATTTCTTGAAGACATTTTCTGACTGTCTTTCTCAATTCGGAGTGATCTTCTGACATGATCTTACTGGAATCCCAGATTTTTCCAGATTGTAAAAATCTGGTTAATTAAGGAGGAGGGGGCGTTACTCTGCCTCCCAAGTTCCCACCCCGCTTGTGCTGATAATTAGTGTTGAGCTTGAATATTCGATTTTCGAATATTTAGCTTGAATATCATCATTTCGCCATATTGCGAATATTCGCGAAAATATCATTGGATATCCAACACGATTGCGATTGTTCGTGATTTATTGCGATTTTCGCGACCCCATTCATTGCAATGGATCGCAATGCGATTTTTTTCAAACGGAAATGACGGATATTCTCCCAGTCGACATTGACTTGCATGCATTGCGCATATTTAATCACAATTGCGATTTGTAGATCGCAATCCATGTCCACAAGTGCGGATATTCGAGATTACGAATATGGAATCGAATATTATGGCGGATATTCGTGAAATTACGAAAATTTGAATATTGCCTAGTCGCTCATCACTACTGATAATGTGCAGGGTGGGGCATTTTCAGGGAGAGTAAGGCCCTCTCCCTCCTAAATCAATTAAATCCGATACCGGAAGTGACGTCTGCGGTCCTGCATTTGGAACGCAGAAGAGCCACTCTCTGAATGCCGGAAGTGATGTCAGGGACGACACTTCCTTTAATTCCCGTGTATCAATGTTGACAGGTATATAATGTAGTAACACCTACCTCCAGGAGGCTCAGACCCCATGCTGGTTAACATGATGTGGATTGGAGCTGTACCCCAGAGTATATGTTTTCAGTAAGATCGTGTACAGTGACTCTGAATTGAGAAAGCCAGTCGGATGACTAGCAAAACATCTTCAAGAAACAAAACCCAGCAAGTCCAGTTGATTTGAATTACCTTATTTTTCGGACTATAAGATGCACTTTTTCACCCCCAATATCGGAGAGGGAGGAAGTGCATGCATCTTATGGTCCGAATGCAAGACCCCCAAGGACACCCGGCGCGGGTGGCCGTGGCTTGGCTCCCCACCAGCTCTCCTGGCAAGAAGATTAGCTGGGGAGCTAGAGGAGCTGATGTGTCAGATGTGAGATCTTCCCGCGGCGGAATCTCCTGTATAATTGCTTATGCCAGTAGAGCTCAGAGCCCTGCTGGTAAAAACAATGAAGAGAGAGATAGATGAACTGCCAACTATCTCTCTCTCCGTGTCCGTAGAGACAGAAATCACTCGCCAGCTTCCACAGACACCTGCACAGCCAGAGAGGGAGAGGAGAGAAGGCTGTTCAGCCTTTCCCCCTGCCCCCCCTCCTCCCGATCAGTGAGGAAGATGACGTGATGTGCTGTGAGTGTACTGCTGCTAGTGACATCTAGTGGCTGAATTTGATATTGCATTCATTTAATCCATTGCATTAACCCAATTGACGTGAACACTTTTATATATCAAATATTTTTTTCCTGGTCCGGTTCATCTTATAGTCTGAAAAATTCGGTAAACACAACAGAAATCCAGCATTGTAAAGTTTTTTTTACCCTTTATATAGTATATCTGTATTCATACTGTAAAATACAGTCATTACCTTCTCCTGTAATATAACTGTAAATAGCACACTATGTTTGAGATGTGTCTTTCATTAGATATATTAACTATGGTCTACCTCTTGTCCTGCAATGTGAAAATACAAATGGCTGTGTTGCAGGTCTACTTTTCATCTTGCTTGTTTTTTATAGGACCAATACAATGGGGCTGCGGTGGAGATATGTCATACAATCCTAGAGCGGGAGTACCATTTTCAGTATGTAACGAGCAAGCATAAATGAATATGTATTTTTACAATTGTACATATTTACATTTTTTCCTATTCAGCATTGAAACAACATAAACTGAACATTGATCCAAACTAGCCTTCTGGGTGTTTAGCCCGAGCTAATTCGGGCTAAATAAAGTTGCTTAAATGGTTTAGCTAACTGGGGGCTAGCTGTTTAGCCTGCATTGAGATGGCTTGGGCAGGCAGCCCAGGAGAACATGCTGCTTCTCTCGTCCCGCCCGTGTCCGCGATGTGTGAACATTCAGATCCGCGGTGTGCTGTAATATCCCGCCGGCGGGAAGCGGCGATGACTTCATCGGGAGGGGGGTGCGGGAAAGTTAAAAATGTGAACAAAAACTTTTTTTTTTTTGTCCCTGTATGGTTTTCTCCTTTCATTCTGTTGACATGATTGGAGGGGCGATTCTTTTCGCTCCAATTCATTCCAAATGAAAAAACACATAAAACATAAACATGGATTTGCTTATTATGAGTTTCCTTCATGTTAGGATATTGATGGCATTGATTTTTCTTATCAATCAAGTTAAAATAAGGGAAAAAGGCCTACAAGTAAATATCTTTGTTGGCGGGCGTGCGTCCCAGCGTTTTTTCGGTCCTTCATGCAGTGGACGTAGTGCTGCAGGGGGAAAAAAGGAGCGCAAGAGTACACTTCGCCATTCAAATGACAGCGGTACAGATTAGACATCTGTGTAATTTGAAGTGGGCGCGGTGCCGCGTGCTAAATATAGAGCTGCGTCGATGCGGGCTAATTGCGGTTTTTCATGCAGCTGCTGCACCATTGCGCCGGGACAGCGCAATACGTCGGAAAACAGCGCTGCGTGGCCGGGCATGTAATTGAATGCAGATAGCAGACGCAGTTTTTTTCTGCATTTTGGTGCTCAACAGGTGCAGTAGCTCACCCGCTGGCAATGCATGGGTCAGGAGCGAGCCCTAAGCCATGGGCAAGCTGAAGGTAATCCGCCGGCAAATGTGCCAGCGTGCGATATTGTTTCTGGCGTGGTGTATCAGACCGCCTGTCAGTCTTGGTTTATTAAAACAATGAATGAGTTTGAGCAGATTTTTGTGTTTTCTATTAAATTTGTTCATGAATGTGATTTAAAAAAAATACTTAAGCGTTTGAAACTTTATATATTCAGGATGTCTACTAGACCTGTTTTTGGACAGATTTTGGTCAGTTACAGGCCTACAACACGTCTTTTTCAATGATAAACAGCGTAACGCTTTTGGTACAGAAATCTGGACCTCGGCAAAACGCTCAGGAGGCTAGGGGTTAACTTTTCAGCGTTAGTGTTTGGTATCTGCTATCTCCTCATTTTTACCATGAGCTAAACAGAACATATATAAACTTGCATACACACACGTGCTAATATACCATATTTTTCAGACCATAAGATGCACTTTTTCACCCCCAAAATTGTGGGCAAAAAGTGTCTGCGTCTTATGGTCCGAATGCGCTACCCCCACGGTCACTCGGCTTCCTACCAACTCTCCCGGCACCAAGATTAGCCGGGGAGCTGGAGGAGCTGTCAGTTGAGAAATGCCGGCCGGTGTCCGGCTCTCCCAGCTGTACTATATAATTGCCTATGCCAGCAGAGCTCAAAGCCCTGCTGCCATAGGTAATGAAGAGAGAGATAGATGAACTGGCATCTATATCTCTCTTCATCCGTGGAAACTGCAATCACTTTGCAGCCCCCACGGACACAGTAACAGCCAGCCAGTCAGCCGGAGAGGAGAGCAGAGACTGAGAGCAGACACTCTGCAGCTGTTGGCCCCCTCCTCCTCCCGATCAGTGTGGAGTATGGCGCTAGGTCTGAGAGTGTACTGCTTCTAGTGACACCTACTGGCTGGATTGAATATTGCATTTATTGAATTCATTGCATTAACCCAATTGATTTGAAAAATTATGAAATCTTTTTTTTCTGGTTTTCCTGCTTTAAAAACCCATCTTATGGTCCACTGCATCTTATGGTCCACTGCATCTTATGTAAGATACATTTTCCTGATTTCTGATCTGTTAATTATTTTAAAGAAGCATATGCTTCTGCCCAGGGCTTTTTTCTGGGGGAACGCACAGGAACGGAGTTCCGCCACCTATTTTAAGTCTGGCCCCAA
>CM070042.1:9599659-9617557 GCA_036250615.1 Ptychadena robeensis | reverse complement strand
TCCCTCGCTGCACATTGCGGCGCCTTCCCATTGTTTATGGGCAGTGACTCCTCCCCCGTCCATGCTGGAGAGATATTTCTTTTCAGCGTGGACTGGGGAGTGGAGTTCTAGCCATGCTGAGGGAGGGGAGGCGGTGCGCCCATACGGGGGTGTGGGGGTGCCCGCGCTGCCTGCGCTGGTGGGCGACGTGCTCCCGTTCCCCCAATGGGTAGCTATTTATGGAGTGGACACACGGTTTTAGGGGGCGGTCCTAGGGGTGGGTAGGGGCGTGGCCAGGGGAGGGGGGTGAGTTCCACCACCTTTTCTCTGAGAAAAAAAGCCCTGCTTCTGCCCCATCTCAGAATGCTATGTTCTGTGCCTAAGCACGATGTATCCTGGCCCCAGAAATGGTGCAGTGGTTCCATATTTTTCACTTTCAGAAATTAAAAAAATCACTTTATTATAAGAAAAGTTTATATCACCCATTTACCAAAATGCATTCAGTTGTTTTCTCCACATGTTTGTTATTTATTATATCTCCATAATGCTTTACATACTTTTACATCCAACGGGAATTTGTATTCTATATTGTATGTCATTTTTTTTTGTACACAATAAAAATATACATTTCAAATACTTTTTTTCCGGATTTTAAGGATATTTTTGTTTAAGGAAAATTCAGAAAGTATTCCCAGTGCATTACTTATTACACATTTTGTTATGTGTAGGGGTTCAGCTGCAAATGGGGATTCTCAACAAAGCGACTCCACAAAACAGTCCTTTCTTTAGGGCTCCTGTCCGTGTTAATTTGAGCACACAAGGCTCACACAAAGAAAAGATACCCTCGCAGGGGTCGTCCATGGCATAAAATGTCCAGAAAGTAAATAAGTAGCCTCCTGGCTTCTAAACAAAACAGAGCTGTCTCTGACTGCTCAGAGACTGTCTTCCACACACACTCCACCTGACCTTAGCACCAGGTGCTCTAATGGGCTTCTGAGCCTCTGGAAATACTGGACTGGGAATTGGGAATCCACCCCACCCTGCTCTTGCAGATTCCCAGTAAAACCAGCCCCAGAACGCAATGTAGAAAAACAGCATAAGAACATGAAAGTTCCCTGCAAACAAAACACTGCTGGATTTACCTCAGAAAGGAAATCTGAGATACCGCGGTCCAATGTACCTACCATCCAGCACTCTGCCCAGTGACACAGGTGATCTTGGGGTCACCGTGTTACATATGTTACAGCCTTATTCCAAAATGGATTAAATACATTTGTTCCTCAGGATTCTACACATAAAACCCCATATCTTTCAAGTTTTCTATCACTGAATAAGGCAAAAAAGTCTGCGTTCCAAATTCAGAATTTACCTCCCATTCCTCTATTTAGCTGATTATGAGTAAATTTACACTGTGGTTATTTGAACGACACGTTTACAGCTTCCCATACGCCCTCCGGTGGCAGAAAGCGTTAATGACGCTTTACAGTAGAGATGTTTCTACACAATGTACTTCAGTTCTAAAGCTTGAAAAACATCTGTGGGGAGGGGGGTGAGTGTTCAAGCAGCCATAGGATGGGTTACAAAGGTCACCTAGCCTTTTTCACCTGCAGGGTGCCTGGAAAGGTGGGATAGCCACTCCCAGGTAAAATTTTTTAAAAGACTAAAAAACAATTGCAAAGTGCTGCAGTCGGTTTCAGAGCCTCAATATTGAAGTCAATGGGGTCTTTTAATGACCAAACGACCCTCTGAATGTGACAGTTCAAAAAACAAACAGAAAACATACTGCTTGATTAACCCCCCTAGCGCTTCTGATGGCTCCATCTCATCCTGCACTTTCTTGTCTTGTATTGCAGTTGACAAGATGGAGCCATCCAGCTAAGCTCATATCCCCGCTGCAGCACATTCTGCTCTGTGCTGTCCCGGGGATCTGAAGCTTGCTTCTTCACTGAAGCAAGCCGGCGATGTCACCCCTCTCCCAGCCCAATTTGCATATGAATGTCCCGCCCCCGGCTTGGGGACGGGACATTCATATGCAAATTGGGCTATCTTCAAAGAGCACACCTGGAATATCACCCCCATTGTCATTTCCAGATGTGCTCTTTGAAGTTAACCCTTTCAGAGGGTGCCAAATGCCATTGTATTGGATTCAGTGATAACTGTATCCAATACAATTCAAAGTAAAACAAAAACAAAACACATTTACAATTGTAATAAAAATTTTATTATAAACAAACATAAATACTTCTTGAAAATCTTTCATACCAAATAAGTATTCAAGAGATTTTAGCATTCAAATGATAAATTTTATAATCTTTTTAATGTACTTTTTTATAATAATTGTGTGTTTCAAACATTATTATAGTCAGGATGTCTATTAGACCTGTGTACGGACAGGTTTTTGGAAGTTACAGGCCTACAACACAAAAAAAGGGAATGCTGCATATTTAACATTTAGTTATTTATAATCTATAATGTTTGGGGAAAATAAAGCCCCTGGGGTGAATGGTTTCCCTATGGAGGTCTATAAACAATACCCTGCTGTACTCCTTCCTCGTCTCCTACAAGAGATGAATTGTGCGTTTGAGCGTGGCTACCTGCCTGACTCTTTGAACATGGCCAACGTGGTCCTTCTTCCTAAGCCTGGTTAAGACCAACTGAATCTTACCGCCCCATCTCCCTTCTCACAACAGACATTAATATCCTGACTAAAGGAATGGCTTTGTGACTGAGTATGGTCATTGTCACCATCATTTACTCTGATAAAACTGGTTGCATGCTGGCGCATACCTGTCAAGTTTGGGCATTTAAAAACCGGGGGACGTACAGAAAGTGACGTCAGTGATGTCACTTCCGGTATATGGATCGTGGTTCTTCCGCGCTCCACGTACCGGAAGTGACATCACTGACTTCACTCCCGGTGTCCGTCGGCCTTTTATCTGATCTAGCAGGGAGAGCGCGTTACTCTCCCTGCTAATGTCCCACCCGCTTGTGCTGATAATGTGCGAGGCGGGACATTAGCAGGGAGAGTTACGCCCCCCTCCCTGCTAGATCAGCTCGATTTCAAGAATCCGGTTAAAAATCCGGAATTTCTTGAAATCTGGATTTGGCCACATAAAAACGTGACTTTCCTGGCCAAACGAGAGGCTTGACAGGCCTGTGCTGGCTAAATCTACTTCCATTACTCTGAGGAGATTATATCTGAATATGCAGCTGCCTGCTGATAATGCCGGGGATAGAGCTATCCTCTCCCTTGATGCTGCTAAGGCATTTGATAGTGTGGAATGGCCATACCTGTGGTGGCTGTATGCGGATGACATGCTTCTGTTCCTGGCGGGTACTGGGAGTTCTTTATGGGCGGTGGTAGACAACATTACATGATTTGGTACATACTCCGGCCTATCTATTAATTGGACGAAATTATTTCTCCTCCCTATAGCCTCACAGCTGGAACAGCCTCTCCCTTCTCAGGTTATGAAAATTATTCTCATGCCCCAGCTCCTATATCCACGTCATAATGCCCGTCACCAGCCCTTAAAGTTCTGTCAACACTATTTTTCGTTAATTGCTTTGGCAAAAGACACATCCCAAGATCTGTCTGGAACAGCTGCTAAAGACCAAAACCTCAGGGGGCTTGGCACTGCCCAACCCATGGCTTTACTACTTGCCAGCTCAACGCCAACATCTGGTAGAGCAGAAGAAACTCCCTACCCATCAAAATTTATCCACACACCTGTAGGTGTGATGCACAGCCTGAAGTGCGGGAGGTGTCCACTAGGGGGAGCTCCAGGCTTGAACTGATAAAAGGAGAGCAGTCAGGAAGTGAGGGGCCTGTTTCTGGAGAGAAGCTGCAGGGAGGTTTGCTCTCTAATAAGTGGAGTGTGAACCCCCGTCCAGCGAGGAGGGAGACTGGAGCGCGCAGGTGGCTCAGAACAACCTGTGTCCTCGCTCTCATCCCCTGATTTGGGTCCACCTGAGTTTTCTGGTGGCCCGCACGGTGACTGCTATTGGTTGGATCGGCCTGTGGTTCCTGGAGTTAAGCCTATTGTCTCCAAGCTTCCCTACAATATATAAGGTAAGTGGATTAACCTTGTTTTAAAATGTAAAAGACAGATTATTTTCCTCCATTGACAATTTTCTGTGACTTCATCAGAGACATTGTCTGAAAATGCAAACATCTTCTTTGGTGAGTCAAATGCCCCTGATTTACATGTTGTAAAACATGAAACTCCACACTCCAAAAATCACAGAGGCCCAGTGTGAGTTAAAAAGACCAACATCCTTCCTATACCATCTGCTTCAGACAAGGGCAGTGTGTTACCCTGGGCAATACTACAGTGAAACAAAAGATAACACATGTAATAACTTCTATCTATAAACTGATAGTTGATACCAAACCGGGTGTCACCAATACCAGGCCAGGGGGCTGTTCCCAGATAGAGGCCAGGGAGATAGAACCAGATCTAATATGGGCTTTGCCCCATACCCATAAGGGGGCAAGTTGAAGTCCATTGTGTAGCACTCCAGTGTGTAAGTCTTGATTAGATATATAGTCAAATACACATTGAAAGATAAATGGCTCCCCAGGAACATTATGGCCCCCGGGTTAAGAAGTTTGCCCAACCCTGGTCTAGAGACAAAGATTACCGTATTTTTGGCCTTATAAGACGCACCGGCACATAAGACGCACCCAGTTTTTAGGGCAGAAAAACCAGAAAAAAAAAGATTTAATACGTTTTTTCATCAATTGGTATAATGCAATGAATTTAATGGATGCAATACTCAATTCTGCCAGCAGGTGTCACTAGCAGCAGTACACTCAGCTGAACAGACGTCATACTTACACTGATCTGAGGAGGAGGGAGGGGGAGAGGAGAGCTGGGCTGCGTTCTACTCTCTCTCTCTCCCGATGTCACTGATTCTGTGTCTGTGGGGCAGCTGATTGCTGTTCCCACGGACAGGAGAGCCTTACACGGACATCGGCTCTCCCATCTGAACTGACAGCTCCTAAGTGCCAGGAGAGTTGGCGGGAAGCCAAGGTGCGACCACCGGCGGCCGAGTGGCCGCGGGGGCCGCGCATTTGGCGTATAAGACGCAGGCACTTTTGCTACCAATTTTGGGCATGAAAAAGTGCGTCTTATATGCCAGAAAATACGGTATCTACTTTTCTAAACATTTGCTCAGTGTAACCAGTTTTTTCTCAATGCCACAGCATTCTCTCTTCTTTCTGAGAATCATTTTCTCAAATGGTGTATGCTAGCTTGAAGCAGTAGAAATGATAATATTCACAGTGTTCTTCAAATCTGTTTGATCGCTTACCATTAATGACAGGGTGACTTTAAACTTACTAAAGGCACAAACTACAATCCAATTGCATAAAAAGGAGGGTATGATCCCATCTATTTATTCAAGCAAATGTCATCATACAGAGTGCAACCATAAAATTAAATAAACGTTTTTTGGTCCTATGTTGAATCTCGGCGCGTTTCGTGGGCTTACCCACTTCTTCAGGAGAAGCATAGGAGGCATGAACTAGATTGAAAAATATAAGAGGTTCAGCTAAAGATTTATTAAGTATTATCAACGTAAATAAAGGTAATACAGGAGATATTCGGTATAATACCTCAAATCATACAGGGCCATTCAGTAATGGGGATCTTTTTTATGCAAATTGTTAATTTGGATATTTTTTTAAGGATTACACTTCTTATGTTGGTTACTGATAAATTTGCCAGTTATAGTCCCACTAATGGTTATCGAGGCGCTTGGGCGTCCGACAACCGGGTGCAAAATCTCTGTTGTATTTTATATAATTCATGGGATGATGGCATGTAAATAATGTATAATTTCATAACTAAATGTGCAACATATTTTCTTATAAGAACAAGGACAGAGGCGCACAACCTAGTACAACAAATGGTTAAATATTGTGGAATAGGATAAGATAAAACAAATTGAAACAAAACAACAGACAAGATACTCACATTGAGAGAGGTTTACAAGGCTGGCTCTCTCAGAGCCATGTGTTTTCCAGGAGGACCTCACTTCCTGGTTGGGGATGAGATTCCTGCTTACAGATACTGGGGGGCTCAATAGGAACAATGGGATGCGTTTCGAGCAGATGCTCTTTTTGTACATATCACATATCATTTTCTCTCTCTCGATGATGGCCCCACTGCGTATGTACCTACTTGCTGCTGTTCTGGAGATGTGGGTGCCTTACTCCCCCTCTTTTGACATCTTTGTCCGCAGGTGGTCGGTGCCTGACACCATGTGCCTATTTCTGGTCCCCCGTTATTGCGTGGCCCTATGTTTCCTTTCTCCCCCCCCCCCTGGGTGGGGAAGATGGACGGATGGTGGACTTCCATGGCCTTTGGGGTCTCATCCCATCATACGAACGCCTTTGGTGTGTTTCTATGTACCCACACCACATTTATAACCTGTGAGTAAATACGCAAACTTAGACATATGTTTCAATGGATTAGCACTGTTCTTATTTTTACGAAATTAACCTTAGATCTTTTTTGATCCTTCATTATGTAGCATTGGGTAACTCAAAGATTCTCCTGAAGAGCCTTACGGCGAAACGCGTCGAGAATACGTTATCCCACTTCTGTACCAATCTGATGTTGACATACAAAAGTTATGTGGTTATGATTCATATTATTTAAAACCTTGTCTACTTTAATGATGTAATACGATTTCTGAACACTGTATCCACTGGAATGTCTTTGTGTTTGTTTTTGATATGATTGCTAGATTGACTATCTGGCATTTTCAATACAAATAAAAATGTTGAAAAATTTACTATAGACCAAATATGTTTTACCCTTATGTGCCGCTAAAGTCCCCCGGAGCCCCTAGTCTCCACCCTGGGAAAAGTGGGCCCTCATGTTGTTCACATGTGGACCTAACTACCCAAAAACTTTCTATATATATATATTTATGGAATGGGGCACTCTAAAATTATACCTATTGGGAACTTGGGAACTAGTTACTGTGCTACAATGCTCTTTTTCAACCATAGGGGAACATATTTTCTTACAATCCAATTGTCTTCCAACAACAACATGTGAAAAGCGCCTTCCTGGTTAATAGTAATAAAATGTTTTATAAGGCTGGGATATTTAAGCTAGACTGCTTGTGCACATTTTCTTCTAATTCACATCGTTCTTTTCAGCTTTTCTATCTACAGAAAAATGTACTGCCATTTAAGATTGTGTTGGTCAAGTTACATCACCCATTTACATTGTGTGCGGTTGATCGAAGGTGTACAGTGCAGCTTGCTAGATATTTTTTTTGTCTCATGTCATACCCTCATAGGGACATTTGAAGAACAGCATTCTATTTTTAAAAATCTTTTAAATTTAAATGGTGTGCCTCATTTATTTTAAGAGTATTAAAGGCTAACACGTTGCACTCTCTGTAAAGGCCAGCAGATGACAGCCATGAGCTTCTCTCAGCAACCAGAACATATGGCCGATCAAATATAGCCTAATTACCAGTATATGTTGGGTCAATTTAAAAATGTAATGTTAGCCTAATAGATTATTCCAGAGAAAGAACGCGTCAACATGACAACTGAGCTGAAGACACCAAGAATCTAGATCTTAAGCCCTCAAATAAGTCCCCAATGTCAATACAGCCAATTCTGTCTGTCACTGTGACATCTCTGCAAAATCCGCAGAATATGTTTATTCAGGCTAAATGGAGTATTTAAAGTATATTCTTGTGTCTCGTCACTTACAGTACATAAAATATTTAATTGTCATAAGGCTAAGGTTATCATGTTAATTAGCTTTTATGACAATGCATTTATTTTAAAGGCATTTTCGTGAGATACATTATTCTATTGGTTAAACATCTATCTACTAGGGAGTACTTTGGCAATGAAAAAATTAAATATGTGGAATATTGTTTTTCTATTAATCAATTAATGACAGAATACCATCTCTACCATAAAACAGCTCACAGACACAGATATAGGATTACTATTAGTGATGGCCCGAACTGTTCGCCAGAGAACTATTCGCGGCGAACATCGCATGTTCCCGTTCGGACATGTTAGCGAACATATGGCGAGTTCGTTCGCCCCCTATCTTGTAACATTGCAGAAACTTTGAAACGGTGAGTCACAGTCCAGCAGACATAATCAAGCCCAATGAGCACCCCACACCCACCTCAACAGATCCCTCCACCCCCATAACATAGCTATTAAAGGACGTTCGCTCATAAGAACACAGGAAAAAAACAAAGGAAGATTGTACAGCAGGAACCAACGGACCGCTCTTTATTTCGAACCTTCCGTACTTACTTGAACTATATCTCTTTTCTCCTCCTTCACCCTACCCTGCGGGTTTTTCTTCCGCCTTTCAGAGCTGTCATACGATCTCTCACTTTTCTTTACCTCCCCCCATTTACCACTACCCGTCTCGCTTCCTGCCGCACGTCCTACTGCCCCAAGCGTCTCTGTTCTTTTATTCTCGCACTTGCCCTCCCTAGTTGGCTCATTTGCTCCCTTTGGCCCCCACAAACTCCCCCTACCACCCACCCTACCCGTCCCTGATAATGGGAAATCAATCGACTAAGTGATAAAAAAATAACTATAAAAAGGAGAACAGAAGTTGTAAAGGGGATAACAAGAAAGAAAGGAATTCACCCCATTCCCCCATTAAACATTTGCTGAAGAAGGAGGAGTTAGGAAAGAGAGAGCTGCTCTGCGCTGCTTAGGGAAACATTAGCTAGGGCAGTGTTCTGTGTTCTGATCTACAGTCTTCACTGAATATCCATCCATATCCATCCATGGGGAATATCCATCTCCCAGTGTCTCACACTGACCACTCATCACCAGTGTCCTCACACTGACCATCACCCCCAGTGTCCGCCATACTGACATCTCCACAGTGTCCTCCAACTGACATCACCACCAGTGTCCTCCATACTGACCATCTCCCCCAGTGTCCTCCACACGGACCATCACCACCAGTGTCCACACGACCATCACCACCAGTGTGTCCTCCATATGTCAATCTCCAACCAGTGTCCTCCACCACTGACCAATCCACCACCAGTGTCCGCACCATACTGACCATCTCCCCAGTGTCCTGCGCAACTGTCCATCTCCCCCCAGTGTCCTCCACATTGTCCATCTCCACCAGTGTCCTCCATAAAAATAAAATTCACCTTTTAAGGCTGAGGCAACGTGGAAAGCAGATCTTCCACAGGTTGTTTCAGGTGGTGGATCACACAGGCATTTACCAACCATGTTGTTTAGTGCTTCTCCAGCTCCCCTCTTATGTTCAAATCCCATTGACTATCATTGTAGAAAATCCTTCGTGCGGATTTATTGCGTGTGAAAAAAAAATTCTTGGGAGTTTGCCATGGATTCCCCTCTTGTCAGTCATTGTCCAGGTGGTTAGACCCCATGGATCCCCCTCGTCATGTCATTGTCCAGGGTTAGACCCTTTTGAAAATAACTTTTCCAACACTATTGTGGCCAGAAAGGGTCCCTTTGTTTTTAATGTTCGCCTGCCCATTGAAGTCTATGGGTTTCGCCCAGCTTCACCCAGGTTCGCGAACATTTGCGGAGGATCGCGTTCGCCGTTCGCGAACATCAAATACGGGTCGCGGGCATCAATAATTTGAATATTCCAGGGCTTTTTTCTCTCAGAAAAAATGGTGGTGGAACTCAACCCCCCCCCCCGGACGGATTTTAGTGAACATGGAGCTAGGGCTTTACATATGCCTATCCCTGACTTTCACCCCCCAGATGACCTCAACACCCTTTTGGATAAGCCAATCTAAAAAATGAGACACATCCAAGCAATATAGAGATAGGGGGGTTTTTAGTAGGAAGAATTGTGCTCAGGGACCTGAAAATTTGCATGGATGTAGTCTTCAGGGGTTAACTTGTAACCCCCAAAGGTTCTACCATGCAGGGTTTTTAAAGATTATGTGTTCAAAATAGGGTAAGTGAGAGCATGTATGCAGGAGAGATAGTGCCTTTATGCTATAGGGAAGCAATATCTGATAGCTGGACTTTTAGCTAAAACTTAACGTATAAGTGTTGTAGCTAGAGGGTGAAACATCAGTGTGTAAGTAGTAATAGGGGAGCATTACTGATCTGAAAGTTTCATGGAATATCCTATAATGGTTTTCGTGCTAAATTACAGTAACAAACAGATTTATTCAGCTAGTTTCTACAGCATAGCTAGAGAGAGGGGAGGGTGTTTTGATTGGCTGGGGAGGACGTATCTGCTGGGGAGGAGCTACAGGAAGCAGTATTTGACAGAGAGAAACAGAATCTGCAGCTGTCACACTAACATCGGGGAGGAGGAGAGGGGGGCACAAGGGGGATATGAGTCACTCCTTCTGGCTGTGCAGGGAGCAAAGGTCAGACCTCCAGGCCTGGCTGGAAATAGGTGGGGAATTCTGTTCGGTGCGTTCCCCCAGAAAAAAAAAAAGCTCTGACTATATCTTTCCTCACAATAACACATAGAGAGTTCCATCTGGACTACATTGGGTTCAAGTTATTATATTTCTATTGCTTATTCCCCCTCTTATCGCTTTTGTTTGTCCAATCTTTCCACCTTATCTTGGGGGGCCACTGAATGATCCAATGATGATCCAAAATAGCGTTGATCCATGGGCCCAAACAGTTCTAATTTTGTTTCATCAGTCCACAGAAACACTATTCCAACACTTTTGTGGTTGTCCACATGACTTTTGGATACTGCAGTCGACTCTTCTTATTCTTAGATGATCCGCTATGTTTGGAAGGTGGAAGAAAGAACAAGGCATATGAGAAAAGAAACAACCTTGCCTATGTGAAGCATGTCGGGGGTCGAATATGCTTTGGGGCTGTTTTGCTCTGCAGGTACAGGAAAAGCATTACAGCTGTGCAAGGTACCATGAATTCTATTCAGTACCAGGAGATATTGTAAGGAAAAAATGTGATGCAGTCTGTCAACATACCTGAGCTTGGAACGTTTGGAACCTTTCACAGGAAATGATACCAAGCATACCTCCAAGTCACTGAGCATGGTGCAGATTAAAGGTTGGAACATTGGGAGACGCATATCAGTAAATTCAGTATAGACTAAATCACGATTTGAGACTTGTGGGACCTGTAAGAAGAAAAGCGAGTTGCAGCGCGCAAGCCTAAGAATGTGATGAACTGAGGCTTTGCACATGAAGATACCGTAGATCTCTGAAAGACACTGTATGCTTCAAGTGTAAAAGCTGTTATAAGAAGGATTTGTTGTTACTAAAGTTACTAAGAATGAATGGTCATTTGGGGGTGGAATTTAAACTGATATAATATTATGTGAAAACAGAAAAGAATTTTGGTTATTTATTATTAATGTTATGTTATATTTGTCTGACTTTAGGCCCCCATTAACGGGTGGATTCCACGGATTCCGGCACGATCGTGCGGAATGCTGTTGCAGCCAACTTGTCCGTCCGATCACGTCGACGATTATGGGCCAGAAATCAGAGAGACAGAGAAACAACATGTTGGTCTTTCTGGTCCGATTCTGCACACATCAGGGGAGTGCCATTTGGGAGAAGTGATCAGACACGGAATCGTCCAGGAATCGGGGACAAGGTGGTATGCAGCGATCGGATACTTTAATTGGTGATTGTCGGAGTCCGATTCCCGCTGAGATCGCCGGAAATCGATCGGGGGTTTTGAGTGATAAATTGGCCATGGAATCGACAATGGTAGGAATAGCTTACAAGTTGTATCTCATTCATTTAAAAAAATACTAAAATATAAAAAAAATGTTTTAATTACATAGTTATTGACTTTTTTTATTAGAAATTTTTAGTATTTACATTTTTTAAATACAAATTTAGTATAAAAAAATCTTTATTAATGATTTGTTATGAAATCATATTATTTTTTTTTTTGTGCAAAGTTTAAATTATTCCATTGAAGAGCTTTATTCATTTGGAAATATAGAATAGTGGTGATGAATTGACAACTCACATAGATTTCTAATAAACAGCATAAAAAAAACATTTGAGTTACATTGGATAATTTTTACATCAAAATTTTATTTAACTATACAAATTCTAATATTATATCTTGTTTATCATTCTAACACGGGTCTTCTTCTTTTCTACTATAAAGGTGGTATCAAATTTAGTTTTTTTACTTTCAATTTTTTTCTCTGATCTTCTGTGTTCATGTTGGTGTTCACTCCGTTAGGGAAACCACGGAGACACTCCAACATTGAATCCTCCATAGGCTTCTCAAATAAGGAGAATAACAATTTTCTATCAAAGCCATAGGAACATAATCCATCTTACCGTAGCCCGCAATCCTTATAAGCAAATGCACCAACCCCAACCTCCCCCCCCACCTTTATAAAACCCAAACTTAGTGCATCCCAATGATGTAGAAGAATATTAAACCAAAATAGGAAAAGGAATGAAAAGGAAAAATAGAAATCCGGTGTGTTTTCTCCTCTTATTGTGCGAAGAGTGTCATTCTAGTACGCTCCGACTGCTTTGATTAGGCGGTTTATCTATGAAGCTGGGGTGGAGGATGCCTTTGCTTTTGCAGGGTGGCATATGTCCCCCGGGCCTAATTCCAATGTAGAACATTTGCCCCGCGCTAGAAACCGCCCCGAGCCGAAACTGCTTGCCAATGGACTTCTTCTGCGTTGTTCTAACAACAAAAAAAATTTTATGTTGCTGTGTGATTCTCTGTTAAAACCACCCCCCCCCCCTATGTATGGATTGTTCTTTGTCTTTGTTTTCTGTATAGGTTGTTTCTTGTTCTGTATGCTAAAATCCAAATAAACATTGTTATTTAAAAAAAAAAAACAATTTGTCAGAAAGTTACAAACACTCAAATTCAGTGGGGGTGATCATTTAAACACAACTGTAGGTATACAATATATCAGGGTTTATTCTGGCAAGTTTCTAGACACCTGCGAGATTCTTGTTTACAACCATGTTGTTATGCATATTTTTTTTTATGTTTTTTACTGTGTTATGGTAAACATAACAGTATATAAGGGAGTTAGGTATCATGTGGAGATACCTGTGGAGGTCCTTGCATAGAACTCTTGTGTATTATTTGTATGCTCATACTAATCTGGGCTTAGAGGCAAGTTACTGAGTAAACAACTGTAGGGTGTTGTCTTACAACCCCAATGTAAATTTAGAAGTACTGTGTATGGGACATACAAGTATATAAGGGTTTTAGTGGCCATTTATGGACACCTTGTGTGTGTGCTTGGCACAACACAGTGTATGTACATATGGTATGATCACACAGTATATTGGGCTCAGTGGCAAGTTCTGGACATTGCGTGAGATCCTTTTTGTTTAACCTTCATGGTATTGCCAGTACTGTCTATGGTCAAACAGTATTATCTTATTATGGGATTAGCATCATGTTGTGATACCAGTGGTGGCCTGACATACAAATCCTGGTATTTTATTGTGTATGCTCTTAATACTATTGGGTTTAGAGGAAGTTACTGGAACTGTAGGGTGCTTGCTTACAACCCGGTATGTTACAGTACTGTGTATGATCATACTATGATCCGGGCAGTGTTGAGTGCATCCCAATAACTTTATACCAAAACCGTCCCTTTTTACAGAAAGAACGACAGACTTTAAATTTCTTTAGAAAGTGTATTGTATTAGTTGAATGGAAATAAAATTATAAGTGTCCACAGTATAAACTAATAAAACCTCCCTCGACATGCCCTTTCTAAAGACATTATTAAAATATAACTGTATATTTAAATAAACTTTCCATAAATTTATATCTTTAAATATACTTGAATAATTTCAAATAACCGTCCATACCAGCCAATTGCCACTTTAATAATCCAGCACAGTGGTACTTCCAATTTAAATAACATCTGTACTATACAGGAAAAAATACAACATAAATTTTAAAACAATAAAACAACCATTTTGATGGACTGGGGCCCATGCCGTAACTAAGCACGTTCATAGCTCTAACTTACAACCTCTCTGGGCACTGACGAGGACCCGCTGCTGTGACAAAAAGAACACAAAAGGCACAAACAACATGACATGAGATTTTTTCACCGGAAAGGGCCTCCCCTTCCGGTCGGCACGCTCCTATATCCCCTCCGGCCACGCCTCCACTCCGCCCCCTCTGCTGACGTTGCCTCCCCGCCCGGTCACGCTGCGCTCCCGCCTACCCCTTCGGGTCCGGCTCGGCGCCTCCAGTATATCTGGGCTTAGAGACACGTTTCTTGGGTTCAACCCACAGGCAATACTGTACACGAGCTTCAAGCCAGAAATCAGGTTGTTAGTCAAAACTTTGGTCTTAAGCCGAAACAAACATTTAAGTCTTTTCTTAAGGGTCCACTGTACCTGTCTCTGTAGAGCCACAATTATCTGCAAATGTCACTGAGCAAGAGTACACAATGAGGTTAAGATGGCTGCAGATAGACGCCAAATTTTTCAAACTGGATAGCCTGTGTTGTGAGTAAAGTAGAGCGTTTAAATGAGTCCACAGATTTGCTGAACTGGCAGGCATGGTAAAAGGGCACCTGGTACTATTGAGACACTAGTAAAATATTCGGGGGGCTATCACACACTCAAACAACCCCCTTGCAACACCACTGTGTGACTCTGAGATACTACCAAGCCAAATTCAAATACTTACATTTACAAAAGATATACTGTATATACTCGAGTATAAGCCAAGTTTTTCAGCCCAGAAAAATGGGCAGAAAGTGCTCCCCTAGGCTTATACTCGAGTCAACTGAGGGGGGGGGGGTGGTCCACTCACCTCACCTGAATTGCCATGCTGAATGCTTCAGACGGCAGCTTCCATCTTCTGCGATCTCTCTAAGTTCCTGTCAGCTACGTGCTTCACAATCACCTGAACAATAACAAACTCCACACTGCCACCTAGTGGCCAGTTACTAGTACAGAGACAACACTCCATAGTGTTCCAAAATAAGAATTGCCTTGCACATCCCATCCTGTAATAATAATAATCCTGTGTTCTCTTACATTTATTGATGATGTGGCAGTAAGATGAATCCTGTTTGATTAATTTCTAGGGGCAATGGTGCTTTCTCTATATTTTCTCATTTAGAAAACTCCGCTATCTGACTGCATTTCCCACCCTCGGCTTATACCCGAGTCAATACATTTTTCCAGTTTTTGTAGATAAAATTAGGTACCTCGGCTTATACTCGGGTCAGCTTATACTTGAGTATATACGGTACATTTGAGAATGTATTAACATTGGGTATTTACATTATCACAGTTGCCAATTGGTAACTGGTTCTTATATCATTGAGTAGATAGCAGCACATATAGCAGAATGTGTATTTTAGTACAGGTACTTTGAGACCTTTGGCATTGTTTAACCCCCCTAGTGCTTCTGACGGCTCCATCTCCTCCTGCACTTTCTTGTGAAGTATTGCAGTTGACGAGATGGAGCCGTCCAGCTAAGCTCAGATCCCCCATCAGCAGCACATACTCACTGTTCTGGGCTGTCCGGGGGATGCTCTAAGCTGGCCAATGTCATCCCTCTCCCAGCCCAATTTGCATATGAATGACCCGCGGACCGTGGAACATACATATGCAAATTAGGCTATCTTCAAAGAGCGCATCTGGAAAACCACCCCCAGTGTCATCTCCAGATGTAATCTTTGAAGTTAACCCTTTCACAGGGTGCCAAATGCCATTGTATTGGATAAAGTGATAACTGTATCCAATACAATTCAAAGTAAAAAAAAAACAAAACACATTTCCAATTGTAATAAAAATTTTATTATAAACAAACATAAATACTGTTTTGAAATCTTTCACCAAATAGGTATTCAAGAGATTTTATCATTCAAATGATACATTTGATAATTTTTTTTATGTACTTTTTTTTTTTATAATAATTGTGTGTTTCAAACATTATTATAGTCAGAATGTCTATTAGACCCGTGTACGGACAGATTTTGGGAAGTTACTGGCCTACAACACAAAAAAAAATTCCATTAAAGTCTATGGTGCGCTTCTGGTACAGAAATCTGGACCTTGCAAGAGCGCTAGGGGGGTTAAAAACAATGTAGTAAAAGCAGAAAAAGATTATTATGTGTCATAAAACAAACAAAATGTTGTATTTATGGCACACCTGCTATTAGCGTCTGTGCAAAGTAATATGAAAACACAGCTTACCCTATGGTGTTACAGTCTTTGTATCTACCCCCTACTTACTATGTGTGATGGCAAAACATCTGCATGCATTCTATACAGCGTGCGACTTCATTCTGAGTACAGTGCTGCCAGGGATTCTGGGTAGTGATATCACGTCGCTTTTCAATGGTTTTATACATGTTAAATAGCACGGTTTGTCAGATTACTTTACTGAGCCCAGAGATTGTTTTAGCTCAACTGCTGAAAGGATTCATTTTCAAGTATTTCTGACAGCTGGTATGTTTTTAAATGTCAAGCAGCATAAAAGGTGCAATGCGTTATAGAGCTCGGCTCACTCTATAGAGCTCGGACAGGCTGCGGGGAATTATTCATATTTTTAATCACCGATATCCCTACATTCAATTGTGTACATTAACATGTGATATTTTTGAGGTAAAGAATCAGTGTCGGCTAGGTCCCACAGGGATTACCCTTCGAGTGGAACGAGTGGCCAAACCGGCCCGTCATGAGCGGGATACCATCTCAATCTGTGGTCATGGTAGATGGGGTTCCTCTTGGGTGTCAAAGTTGAAGGTATTCAAAGTGTGCTGAGTGAGCACTGTTAGCGATTTAGTAGGTTAGCAGCTCTCTATGTGTTAAAATTGTATGATTTACTGTGTTACTTACTTTACATCATAATATTGATTTTGTGGCCTAAAAAGTCCCCCCGCCTTCGGGTTTACACCCCTAGGGAAATTTTAGGTGCTGAGGCATAAACACCCACACCACCTCCATTTTTTCTATTTGTTTGGGATGTGGCCACCCCGTAGGAAATGCTCTTTTGATACACTACATATGAATATCCATATACACATCATATAAATATAAAGGCTATTGCACTCCTAACGCGTTTCACAGATAGGTGCCTTCTCAGGGGGTTGTTCGTGCAAGATGGAATCACTACATGAAATTTGAGTAGAGATATAAGGGTCAAACAAAATCTGTTACCTAATAAATTTCAAAGTTTACTTACACCATACAATATATTACATTTATATTATAGAATAGTTACATGATATCTATTATATCAGCAATTACATGATTGACTGTATCATGAATTATAAAAAGATGTTCAAACAGATACATGATAAAAAAGTTGATACAAAACAAGCATCCAAATATATATGAATATCCATATACACATAATATAAATATAAAGGCTATTGCCCTTCCAACGCGTTTCACAGATGGTGCTTCCTCAGGGGTTTGTTCGTGCAAGATGGAATCACTACATGAAATTTGAGTAGAGAAACAAGGGTCAAACAAAATCTGTTACCTAATTCATTTCAAAGTTTACTTACACCATACAATATATTACATTCATATTGTAGTGTCTTGCTTGAAAGATTTTCAAGACATGACTACGGATTAAGGACAGCAGGAGAAACATGTTTATTTGTCACTGTTCCCATTCCCATGGTTTGGGAGGAGCTAGCCAGGGTAGGAAAAAGAAAGAAAAGCTGTTTTATATATAAAGTCCCTTACAAAGTTACTTCAAACTCTCATTATATCATTTAGAATTTATAAAATAAGCCTATAAGAGTTTTCATTCAATTTACTTATTCAATAAAAAAAATTTCGTTGATTGAAAATCTATGGCAGCCCACATGGTGATCTCTGGGCCCCGACACTGCACCACAAACAGAGGAATGCTACTGTAATCGCAGAATGGGCTCAGGAATACTTCCAGAAACCATTGTCAGTGAACACAATCCACCG